>WOGJ01035191.1:0-12957 GCA_015342185.1 Leptinotarsa juncta | reverse complement strand
ACATCGTAATGACATTTATTTACCTATTGGATTTAATCCCAAGAGGAATCTTATTTGAATTGAAGGGGTTATATTTTTAGGAGTGATTTATTTTTGGGAAAGAAATTTTTTCTTGATACAAAAAAAGAGATGTGGAAATCTTCCAAAGATAGAAAGAAAGTAGCTGTTTCCAGTTTGTGTCTGAAAGTTACTTTTTTGCATGATCTACACATCCATGTATAGAGTTACTATTTTCAAATTGATTACTTCCTTCCTATTTTTGGAAGATTTCCACATCTCTTTTGTTGTATCAAGATGGAGTAGTAGAAAGCTAAAAACTTTCTTTCCCAAAAATTAATCACTCCTAAAAATATAATCCCTTCAATTAAAATAACCTTATTTCAAGAACTTCAGCAAACTGTTGAGAAAAATTGTTTACAGTTGAAACATGGCTTCCTGAGACATTTTTTAGTTTTTCGTTGATTTTTTCCCAGTTTGTAATTTTTGTTTCAATCATTCTCAACACGTTCATCAGTTGATCATAACAAAATTAGTTGAGAATAACTGTGTTCAATTTCATGCATATTTGTGCAATCAACTTGGATCTTTATTTTTTAGGGAATGACAAACTTCATGTTTGTTGAAACGATAATCAGCTCAACTTTAAAAAAATTGTAAAATTGGGCATTACAATTTTAATTTTTTTCAGATTGTGGAAGATGAAATAACAAAAAGAAGGTGATAGAAACACTAATTTCCTCCACAAAAAATGACTTTCATTCAATAATGTTCGTTGATTCTGCCTAAACTTTATAGTTTTTGGAACGATTTTCTTTCAAATCAAAAAAGGATTGGAAAAAATATTTGTCAGCAAATCTGCGGGAACGCAAAAACTTAAGTCCACGCGAACGGAGTCACGGACAAGAGCTACTATTTAATAAATTTTACTTCGGATTACATTTCCTTTCATACATATTTCACTCTTCGTGAAGACTTCATTATAGATTCTTCTATAGTGAGTTACAAAACAAATTGAGACGTAAATTCGTGATGTGAAGTCACACAACTTCTATTTCAGTCTCTCAGTTATCATCTCGACAATTGACCTCAAGAACTAAAACCAATTTAGCCGATATTGGATAGACGAGAAGCCTGTTGCGTGTTCCAGGAAATCCGAGTTGAAAATCCCACATCTATCTCGAAAACAAAGTCCACGTGGTTCAACCCCCTCTATCTCGACACAAATCATCCTCGCGCCTGCAATCCTGCAATCGACACCTCGTCCTGCAGGACAATACCAGTAATCCTACCACCACGGCCGTCTTGAGGACGTAGTGCGTTCGCATGAGGGGTCGGAGGGGGAGAAACGGCGGCTCTCGGGCCGGTATTGTTGATAGCTATCCCCGGTTACCGTGGAAACGCAGATTAACGCGACCGTACGCCCGATGTCTATTTTGTACACTCCCTGCAGTCAGCAGGATTCAATCATAGTACAGTCGAGAGGAAAAGCTGAATGTAAAGGGGATGTACGGGAGATCTTTTTTGGTTTTTGTTGATTTATTTGTGCGAATTAAACAGAAATGCAACACATTTCCTTTACATGTTCTAAGTCTGTGAAATATGGAAGCATAAAACGGTCACATACTTGTTTTATCTGTTCATTGGACAGGTCGATTTAAAAAGTTGAAATTACGAGGTTGAAGTTGGAATGTCTAGACAAAAGTCGTAATTTTGAATTAGAACAGAACTGATAAACAAATAACTGAAATGCCCATGTGTTTTTCATCTTTCTGAAACTATTAAATATTGAAAAAACTATAGAAATGTATTGGATGATCAAATATTCACCTCAAATTATTTTTCATCTCTCCATTCCCATAGCCATCTCATTTCAATTTTTAACTAGGAAAATGGGTCGATTCTTGGAAAGAATTTTTCATTTTTATTGATACATTTTCAAGAAATAAAGACGGACAATGTTCTGCTCCTTATTTTTCATACGACCCTTGTTTTGTTTTGTAGTTTATGTTTGTTTTGTTTAATAAAACGACGAACAGTACAACAATATTTCATGGTGAATGTCATTAGTTCGGACTTCTATTGTCTAATATGATAGAATTCGAAATTTCATAAACTACAACCCAAGATTAAATCTCCACAAACTTTATTTGAAAAATATATCACGACATGTATCGCTAACACAGTAGCTTCTTCAACAGTGATTTGGATTCAAATAAAGTTTGTGGAGTTGTAGTTTATGAAATTACTATGATCTTCATCAAGTAATAGCTGAATCAATCGGAGGATTTGAAATCTCTGAAATAACAAATTAAAATTATAGAGAATAGCTGAAAATGACAATGATATAAAGCAAAAAAACCCTGAAAAGAAATTACAATAATATATTATTTTGAGCAAAAAATTGAAAATTGAACAATTGAAATGAAATAAAAAATCCAAAGTGATGTCCGGGACATACTCTTACAAGAGGTGACTATTTATATATTTATATCATATATTTATATATTCAGGGTACAGTTGATTACAAATTGCAAGATAGAGTTGATTGGGAAGATGTTTATTTTCAGAAAAATAAATGTGTATATCTGATGGAATAGTTTCTGCAAAGAGGGTCAGTAACAGGTAGCAAGTGAAAATCTAAACCTTGATATTAAAGTAGAAATTTCAACTTTTATCGACGGAATTACTAAGAAACAAAAACAATTTCTATGAAACAAAAACTAAAAATATATGGCCTTTCACGATTCCATAGATGAATTATGAGCAAGTAATTTGTAAAAATTCTGGAAGGATTTAGAAATTTATAATAAATGTTCATTTCATTACCAATTGATTGTTTTTTATATTGGAAGTAGACAAAATACTGTTGCTCGATGTAAAGTATGGTATAAAAATAATTCTTTCATACGAATAAACTTCCTCAAGATTTATTCTTGAATCGAATTTATTTGTTATCGATAAAAAATTGTGTTTTGCAAACATTCACACCTTCCATGATCTGGAAAAAATTAAAATTTTTATGGAGACTTTTATATAGAACAAAACACCAGTTTAGTTTGATAGTTACTGCATAAATACAATATATTTTTCACATTATATATATTTAGCTTATAGTATTTGACACTTTAGCCTATCTGTAAGAAAGCTAGTAATAAACAACCATATTTTGCAGTTCTCCGGAGAAGCACTTCAAATCACACAGAGGAAGCTATCCGAAGACGAAGACCTGGAATTACTAGGGTGCTGTGTATATACGGAACTGCTTTTTCCAACGGAAGGACGGATTCTTTACGCCAGATGAGGGACTGCCTATGAGATAGCCACTTTTACCAATTATAGCCAACATATATGCATTGATACGGTGGCCATTGAAGAAGCCCCAAGTCTGGTTGAGATACGTTGGGAATACAGAACTGAATTCCTTTCTGAAACACATCAACAGCATAAGACCTTCCATCACCTTCACAACAAAGAAGGAAGTCAGAAACGAATTACGATTCATTAGAGAAGAGGACTGACTAAATGGGAAACATATGTATACCGAAAACCTACTCACACAGGACAGTATCTGAATCACGAATCCAACCTCCATCAATATACAAAAAAAGAAATCAGCAAAACTCTAGTGGGTCGTATTTTCGGGCTCTGTATTACGAAGGAAGGTTTCAAGAAGAAACTAGGCATAATCAAAAAAGATCTTCAACGGAATGGTTACTCCAAAGTGGAACAGACTTGGAATAGAAGACAGCAAGAGTTTCGCAATGATGAAAAGTGATGACCATCAGTGCTTGTACTTCCCAACGTCAGAGGATTGTCGGAAAGAATAAGAAGAATTGGGTCCAAGTACAAGATTAGAACCTGCTTAAGATCCGGGAACACCATCCATAGCAGCCTCACGAAAACCAGGCCACCAAACGCGGACATACAATTACATAGACCCTCTTAGAAACTATACATTGATGTCCAAATTGCACAGCCATTTGGTTACGTTTTGGGAACACTCTACGGAGTCCACAATCCACAATCGCATTGTGGACTGTCGGCCCCATCGGTGTATGGTGCATCCTGAGTAACCTTGGTTAGCAATACGATACAGGATGGGTATCAAATGACAGGGCTTGACTAGTACTATAATAGTACACTATAAAAAAAGCAAATCCAATGGAATCTATATAAAGAAATTTGTCTACTCAGAATCGGGATACAAGCATGGATCTCCCACCGGATTCAAGATTTTGTATCGTGTCAAAGACTGTGTGGAGTTACGCTAAATGCACACACACCGATTTTGGACGGCCGATTTTATACCGGTCGTCCAAATTCCAATAGTGAACCACATGTGGGTACGGGACCTGACACACACGCCAACCGGTGATCGGCGTCGATCACACAGTAGAAGGAGACATCTCACAAACATTCGCGACGGAATAAGTAGACTGTTCTCACCAATTATTTGCATTTGCTGTTTTTCCGAAATGGACGGATGACCTGGGGGCCTTTTGTTATGTACACTAACGGTAGTTGTGAATTTTGATACAAGTTTCCTCAAATATTTTCTACAGATAGGACGATTCGAATAACGTTTATTGAAAATCCTTTCAGTCTCATCAAAGTTACGCGTAAATAAAAATCGCTTCAATTTTTCTTCCAAAGGACAAGAATTGACTATTTTAGAGATTGTTGACGTGTTACCTTTCTACTAGTAAAACCGAAAACTAAATGAGAATATTCTAACTGAACAATGATGTGCATTGTCATATTGACATTTTTGGTCGTTTTTATAAACAATAAATAACTTATGAAAACTTATCGGGTTGTTGGATTTGCCATATGGCAGATAAAAAGGAATATTTCTAGAAATATCAATATTAATGCGTTTGTCTTCAGGAATTTATTAAATTTCACGCCATTTTGTAGTAGGTGAAGATATTGACTTCATATTCTAGGGTTATGAAGTATTCCATTATATTTTTCTCAGATGGCGCCCAGTCACCATCTTGAAAGTTTCATCTGTCAATTTCACTTCAAAATAAAGTATTCATGCATTAATTTCATTATCCCACATTTCAATTTTTTGAGTTGACCCGTTAAAGAAATAAAAAGGGTGGGGACAATAAAGAAATACACTGTATATCACTTTCACACATTGAGTTGCACTATAGGTTGAAATTTATGGTGAAGCTGTTAGTCTTTATTACTCGTTTCATTTACAAAGGAACAATTGTTTCCCTACTCACTGTCGGAATTTTCCGCCTCTATACTTTTTAATATCAAGGAAGCGACACGAACGTTCTGATATTTCTCTCCTAGGCACTATAAAGTCTACGTCGATGTGGCAGTTTTCTTATAAGTTTTCTGTAATGGGAAAACGTGTTCAGATTTGAACTCTCCTGGAACAGGCGACGAAATCCACTCGAGAGAGTAAATGAGAGAGGCGGGAAATTATTCTACCGATACAAAGTTTTCTGAATTCCACGCGTAAAGTTTCGCGAACTAAAATTTGTTGTCAGCATGTGGAATATAGAGATAAGTGTACTTGACTTCAATACTTTGATGGCCAAAGAGGAGTTTCAATAACTTACAATCAGAAGTTTGAGGTGTATCGATTACCCTGGTCCAGGATCAACATTACTAAACAAGATGGATATGAACCCAGAAGTTGCAAAACTTAATTAGAATCCTTCAGTTGCTGTGTAGTCCAAACTGTATCATTCATGAAAAATTCACACAATTAAATCAGTTCATTAGTTTTCACATTGAAACATGTATACCAACGTTCACTACGAAAAAACCTTTCAGCTTACCCAGAGAGGAGATATCAGAAGGCGGGAATCTGCAAAAAGGAGGACATGCTAGAATGTTTTGTACGATATTGCTACTTCTATTTCGAATGAGACGATGGATGACTAGAGAGGTCATCACTTATACATTAATAATTTGAAAAGATAGCAGTCGAAGAAGCCTCTACTCTGGTTGAGATACTTTGACGAAGTTTTCTTAGCATGTTACATGAAAACAGAATTAGTTGCCATTGCTGAGGTATCCGAACCTCAACATTGTAGAGGGCCAACACTGGAGAAGAAAAATAAAGAGCACCAACAGAAAGTTGTAAAAATGAAAATCAACTCACTCGTTTTGGTAAATTGCGAGTCCATCCCCCATAAATGTATTAGGAGAAAAATCGATAGGATCATAATTGATCGGACGATTACCCACCACCAAATAATATCAAATGATTTTGAGCTGATATTTTCCATAGAAAGAATTAGGAGACACTTTGAAAAACCCTCTCATTGAATAATGACGCATGTAGCTAGACACAAGCACTTTTCTCATACAGCAGAACAGCAATACTTTTCTCGACGCTCGTTTTACCAACCAGTTGGCGTCTTTAGGAGATGAAGAACACCTGAAGATGCCACCTGGTGAAACGTGCATCGAGATGTTTATTGCAGTTCTGGTGTTTGGAAAAAGTGTTTGTTGCAGATCTGTTAGAGTTTTTAATCTTCATTAGACTTTTTTTTGTCATGACGATCGTAAACTCGAACATCAAACTAATGTGTAAAATAAGTAATACAATAGGATTCGATATTCATAAAACGAAGCAAAAAATATATAAATTTCTATTCCAACTTATATTTCATAAATTTCAGTACATGTTATATTATCAAAATATACATGAGTTGACACCACGATATTAAAAAATACAAATTTGAACGTTGAAAATAGATCTGCAGATAATACAGAATGCATATTATGAATCGTTCAACTGAGTAAAAATATTATTGATCATCTACATATTTTCTTATTCTCAGCCTGAATCAAGGTTTTTTATTTCTTGGGGTAATTTATTAAACATTTTGATATTGCTAGAGTTTTTGGATGACTTATGAATCTTCCAGGCCACATTTTTGATCCAAGAGTTTTGATCATGATGATCCGTAACAGAGAAATATTTATTTTCGTTGCTGTGAACCTCAAGTTGGTTAAATTTATGAATGAATATTAAACAATCATGGATGTTCTCGAACTATGTAACTCATACACCAGTAAGAACTGGAGCATTCGAGAATTTCAATAGGTATCAAAATGCCACTCGACGAGAAAAGCCATACACAAATTTCCATTTTCCAAAACTGTTCAGCCTACTTCAAGTAGAATTGAAAACAATGAAAAAAATTATTTTAATTTGCTCTTAAGCGATTTATAACCGAAAACTCAGAAAATTTGACATGTACTGAAAAAAGAAAAAGGATTTTCTACATTCAATAACAGTTCCTATACTGTCTGTATCTTTTCTCACTCAACTTTTATATTTTTTGTTTCCTCTATGGGTTTTAAATTTTATGTTTGGTAATTATACTACTATGCTTCATTGTGTTACTATTGGCATATTGTTACCTTGAAATAAAGTTTTCGCTCTATCTATTCTGTTCGTATTCCAAACATTCGTAATGGGGTCAAATCAGATATCATTCTCAGGATTCCTACACAAAACAATTGATGAAAGAAGTAAAATTTCAGTCACATGGAACACTGTCATCCTCTCTACTAAACATCCCATGTTTCACCGTAAGACACTTGTCTTATCAACTCTTCAGTAGCAAATACAGATAACACTGTAAACACTCATTTCGTTCATAATTACTATTTGTTGTCACGGAATAGGTTGAATCCACCCATGTCATAGATTACAGTACGCATGACAAAGTATCATGCTTATTATTTCTACTATAGAACAAATTCTTTTAAGATCAAACTGCCTTTTTTAATTAATTTCTCTACTGTTTATGAAACAGGTCATATCAGTGAAAAATGTTGAAGTTTTCACAACGCAGTGTGAATCTTCATGCTCTGGGATGAGTTTATTTTTGAACCCACTTAGAGTTGACATCAAAGCGATAAAGATTCAACTGAACGCATTGTTTAATAATATCTTATCGTTTTAAGTAAACGGATTCTGAAGTTATAACTGTTGTAAGCTACTTAAATGTTTTGTTTGTACAGAAACAGGTATTCCCAACGGACGTAAACATCCATATTTTAGGAGAGAATCCTCCGTATTAAGCAAATCTTCGTATAGCTTATCCGAATGACGTAGGTCCGAGAGCCGTCACCCAGTATTCGCAAGTTTGAAAACTCGAAGGCACTCAATCCAAATAAGATTTTTCTGGAAGCTTTTCTTATAATTCACCTATATCTCAATTTATCCAGGATATACATGTCGATTAGGTTCGACGTGGAATTCTTTATAATTTGTGAAACTATCGCAGTTATTTAAGTCTCTTCATGATTATTTTCTATAAATTGATGGATGTAGCCGTTACTACGTGGTAAGAGATCATGATGAAAAGAGAAATGAAAATTTCTTTTTTTTACCACTTTTATTTGTAACTAACGTTACTGCAGTTTCGTCCTATATGGACATTTTCAAAATTGAACAACTTAAACAAAGTTTATTGTTTAAGTTTGAAAATGTCTATATAGGACGAACCTGCAGTAACGTTAGTTACAAATGAAAGTGGTAAAAACATATAAATTTTCATTTCTCTTTTCAAAATGAATTGTTACTTGAATAAATTGAGAAATGAATATTTATCACAATAAAAAGTGAAACGGCGTTCTATAGTGATGACCTGGCCAACGTTGGTCTTAAAGAAATATAATAATAATAATAATTTTTATTTGCATTCAATTACATGGTTCAATAGAAACATAAAAATATTTCAGAAAGGATAACAAAACAAAAAAGTATATATACATATGAAAAATAACAAGGACAGGAATGCAATATGGAGTTGAAAACAATTTGAAAAAGTTCGCATGCAAATAATTTTTATTTTCACTTTAAAAATGTTGAAGTATAAATAAATAGTATCTGTGGAAATATTGAGTTATTCATTCTTGGCCCAGAGAGTGTCTCTCATTTTGTCTCGAAATAAATATAGTTCCATCGTACGAAGTGATGGGTCGATTTTATTATGAAGGTTGAAGACATTGTAGGTAAAGCTACTTCGGAACAAAGAAGTTTTGTAAGGTGGAAACGAGATATGACCTCTATGACCTAAATTAAGGTTATGAATTTCTGTCCTATATTTTATTTTATTGTAAAGATATTGATTAATACATAGGTTAAAATGAGAAAATGAAGTTTTTGACGATCTTGCATTTTTAACCACTTTGCGGATTTCAGCTTGTAGGATATTGAATCATACTTGCGAATACCGTAAATTAATCTGAGACATGGTTTCTGTATTTTTTCTATACGATCGATTATGTGATTGTGAAAAAACGAACAATATAGACCCTTGTGAAACCTCACAGGTGACCTCTTCTCTTGCTGACTGACCCACAGCTGTCTGCACATATTGACTCCTGTTCTGTAGATAATTATACACAAGACTAATATCACTAATACAATATAAAGTGTAAAATAGAGAGTGAAATTTCGTGGTTTATCGTCCGATGACACTGCTAGCCCAGAGTCTACAATTTTGTTTCTTCACGTACCAATTCATCCAGAAATGGGCCTCATCGTTGCCAACTGCTCCAGAGCCCTTTCAGCAAACACACGCCGTTGTCTATGGTTGTTCACCTTCAGTTCCTGGGTTGGTTGAATTTAGTACGGATGCAGGTTCAAGTCACGATCGACGCAAAATTCGCCAAGTGTTCTATGAAAGGCCGAGTTCTTGTAAGTTACGTGAAATCGACTGCCACGGATTCTCCTGCACACTCTCACAGGCAGCTGCGATATTTTTGTCATTACGTTTCATCAAATTTATCTACCATATTGAGAAAAGTCTTTTCGGTAGGATGATTATGGTGGTCATAAAATGGAGGACCCTGCTGGAAGACCCTATATAAACTCAAAAAATAGAAATTTTGGGATTTCTGCGAAAACTTTGAAAACTGTTGAGTTCTGAGAATTATAATCACCTTTCTTGTCACGAACCCCATTTTATCTTCATTTCTGTCAGTTTTCTGTTAGAGTATGTTTTTCCGTTAACCAGCTGTCGCCCTTCTGCAAACTATAATACTGAGAGGTCGAAACTTGTGCTAGCTAAGGATTAACGAGGTCTTACCTTTTAACATGTGATTCCTACCACGGTTAAATAGGTGTAATATCTTCAGTCGGTGTGAAACAAGCTTTCAACATTCTCATGTCTTCATCCTATCGAAAGAGAATAATCATTATCACATTCAAATGAGTTTTCCACCCAGAAATTTTAGTACTTTGTTTTGTAGACTGACTTAATAACAAAATTATCAGGGAGATATCTACAATTTCAAAGTCATTAGCGAAACACAAATTGAGTCGATTTTGACAAAAACGTGTGTTTCAAAGTGTTCTCGGGAAAACAAGGAGATAATAGCTTCTCTGAATAGGCTATTAAGCCGCTACAGCCGCCTGGTGAGAGTCTTAATCAACTATATTGTTCGTTGAAAAGGGATTATTTTGCGGCTAATCGATCAATTGAGTTGGATGATATTTGCTCAACAATTAAAATTCCCAGATTTTCATGTTCATATGACTATGGAAAAACTAGAATGTTGAGCTCATATTGCAACCCATATATTCAATTGTAGAAATGTAGGGTTGTGTATGCTATAAGTTCGGTATGATTTTTCGATTTTTTTGAAAAAGTTTCGAACACGGAGACAAAAACTGTCCAGCTTCAGTTGGTCTGAGCTCAGCTAAAGAATTTCCAGATCAAATATTTTCGCTCATTGTCTAACTCATAGGCAATCGAAAATACTTGCATTTATTGAATGAAACTGGCCAATACTTGATGAAAATCCATATTAAAACTAATAAATACAGCTTATTGTATGAATTTATAGTGAAAATCAATCAATGAACTGTATTGATTAGTTTTACTTACATTTATCTTATCTGGATTGAAATAAGAAAAATGTTGGCCATGTAGAAAAGCGAGTGCTATTTTAATGTTTATTAACACACTTTTATTAGCTTCACCTGTATGTATGTTTGTATGTTCGTTTGTAACTCTCCTTGCTTCATCTATTCGCGGGCAGGTGGCGCTGTACGTAACCTCTTTGTTATATCGACAAGTGCACCTGCTGCCTTATTTGTAACTCTCCTTTGCGCGCCTGCTGCCTTGGGCTTGGTAGCTGATTTTCAGGCTCCTTCTCCAGAATCGGAAAATATCAATGATCATTTTTCTAAACAATACACGGCTGATTGATACCAAAGTTTAGATAAAATAAATATAGTTTAAAAAGACTGAAAAACGCGCTTTTATAGCATACAAAACTGAAAAATGAAAAATAAAAATAGTTTAAAAATCTAAAAAAACGCTTTTAAAGAACAATGAACTAAAATGTTAAAAATAGTTTTTTACAATAAGTTCAAAACAGTAACGAACGAAAAATATTACTATTATTGTCAAAACAGCATGGATACTTTGTGCCAAATTTTTTGTATATTAAGCGCCCGTCGCTTTTTTCACAATAATACTAATATTTTTTGTTCGTTGTTTTAAGTTTATTTAAAAAAATATTTTTAACTGTTTACTTCGATGTTCTTTAAAAGCATGTTTTTTACTTCTTAAAACTATATTTATTTATCCAGTGATTCAACAAACTGTTTCATTATCCCTACATTTATTTTATATTATATCTTAGTGAATTATATTATATTTTACTTTGTGAATGAGAACTATATCTTGCTTTCACGGAGCCGGCTTTTTCTCAATGTTCAAGAGTTTAGATATATTTCGAGATACTGAAGAGTTAGATAAGTATTCAGCATCCAGTGCATCGATGCTAAATATGATTAGTACGTACGACTTTTACTTTGACACAACACAAAAACAATCATATAGATGATTTTGATCCAACATATTTACAAACTCATTGAGAAGCTCAAAACATCAATGTTAACCAAGAACATCCATACATATAGAAAATAAGTATTATTTACACACTTTGGTGTACATTTTCTACATTTGTTGAACAGAGAGTCATCACATATGTAACAAAAAATGTTTAAGTTGTGTAAACAACGTCTTTTTGAGTTATTCATGTAGCAATATTTCAGATATCATTAGACTGTTTAGAAAGTTTTGTTCGTTTCAATGACATGTGTCTTTGAAGCTCCATATATTATCGAATATTGAGTCTAGTGTGCCTATACCGGGTGTCCCAGAGCTTTTAGACCAGCAGATATCTCAGTTACCTGCAGAACAAAAATTAAAACAAAAATATGTATCATAGGAGAACACAAGCACTTTCATGCAGCATAGCAAAATCCACCCCCTGGTAAACAACCCCCAAGAAACCACCCCTAACTTTTGTTTTTCAAATGGCACGCCCATGTTTGTTTTGGTTCAACTTACAGTCTTTTTCATTTCTCGGTCAATGATGTATCATGGTAGGTAGAATGACATGCAGAATCATAGAAAATAAAAACACAAATGAAATATTAATGTTTAAGGTCATCTGTATTTTGATACATGATACTACAGAAAATGTTCAAAATGTTGGCCAGCACTTGCCACACATGCTTCAAGTCGCCGAATCAGCGCGCGAGTACAGGAAGCCCTAATCATTTCCGGAGTAACGGTATGACAAGCCTCTAAAATTTTTTGGGTTAAATCGTCAATATTCATTGGTTGTGTTTCGAAGGCAACTCGTTTCAGATATCCCCACAGGAAAAAGTCCAGTGGCGTGAGATCTGGAGAACGTGCAGGCCATCGCACAGGTCCACTATTTCCAATCCAACGGTCTCGAAAAGTATCATTGAGGAATGTAGTAACTACATTATGGTTATGTGCAGGAGCACCATCTTGTTGCCACCACATTTGTTGTCGTTCTTCAATTGGAATATCTTCCAGTAGGGCAGGTAAACAATTTTCCAAGAAATGTAAATATCGGTGGCCCGTCAAAGTGTCTTGGAAAAAATGGGGCCCGATGAGTCGTCCATTATGTAAACCA
>WOGJ01035158.1:0-10308 GCA_015342185.1 Leptinotarsa juncta | reverse complement strand
TATTGTATTGTATTGTATTGGAGGACTTTCTATCAGTTTGTGTCTGAAAGTTACTTCTTTGTATGATCTACACATCCATGTATAGATTTACTTCCTTCCTTTCTTTGGAAGATGGAGTAGTAGAAAGCCAAAAACTTTCTTTCCCAAAAATTAATCACTCCTAAAAAAATATAACCCCTTCAATTCAAACTTCTTGTTGTCCTGTCTTGTCAGATGCACGGTGTCAGAAGAAATTCATACTATATAATGGCTTTTATCCATACAAAAAGATTCTATAATAATATGATAAGAGAATATCTTCAACAACAGCTTATTGAAAATGGTTTAATCTTCTTGTTTGATGGGTCTTTTATGCTGATTAAGCCAAATGCCATTTAGGTGTATCTACTGTTTAGCACGTTCGATAGAATGGTCTTCAAATTTCTGATAATTCCTAATATTTAGATTTTTTTTTGTCATTGGTATAAACTACTATAGTTATTAACCTCATGTTCTGGTTAGGTTAATAACTCCCCAAGCATCACGGCTATTTACAGTCCTGTCAGCCAAGTAACGTATCAGAATCAATTTATTGACATATTCCATTCAGAACACGAGGCTAATATCCATAATTGTCAACTCCGCCAACACTGAAAAGGGAAAATATAACTTTTCTCATGTCTTTAAAAACTGGCGTCCAATAAAAAACTTTGATTTTAGTATTTTTTTAGAGTCATAAAAATATCCTGTACAGTCAGCTGCCAAGTGGCCATATTATTTTTCTGCCACCTCAACCGCCAGTGAACAAGAGAAGAGCAAATAGAAAAATGAAACGCCTGCGGTTCATATTACATGCAATTTCTCATATCTAGGTGTTGTTTGAGGTACAAGTGAATGTGTCCACCATTGGTTTAACAATCAAAATATGCAAAGGTGAAAGTTACGGCATATTTATTTTTGTTCCAAAAAAATACAGTGTCCCATTAAAAGAAGAGAATTGATACCATTTCTGGTAGAACGAAAAGTAACAAAAAACTTGCACCTTGATTAATAAACTGTTTGCTCATTACTGTATATTTTTATACATATCAAATTTGAAAAAATCGCTTTGCTGACAATGGGTAAAAATTGCTAGATACAACTATTACAATAATTTTCATCGACTATTTAAAATCCCCAAATCAAGTTTTGAACTTGGAACATAACTCCTCTGATTTATTCACAGTAAAAACTATTGGTTTTATTTGGAACTAGCTTATAAAAAATAATAGGTAAAATGGTAAATATTTGTTTCAACGCCTCAGTTTATGACAAAAATGTCTCAGACTTACTTACTTGGTGTTCCAGTCTACTTTCGGAGATATGACTATTCAAAAATAAAATCTACTCACTTCTGGTAATAAAAACTCGAAAAACTACCAAGTTTCTCGTGAATGTGTTTTTCAGTTTCATGAACAATTATGAAGTAGTTTGCTGGAAAAGTAACAATACCGAAAATGAGTTCCTAAAATACAGGACTTTCTAGCACTATCAAAAAAAATATTTATCAGTAAAATAATATCGATAGAAAAGAGCTTATAAAAGTGTTGAACACTTAATAGTTGACAAAATTATTTTCGATCTAAAATATTTTCAAAACGTACAAAACAAGATATTGATGTTAGCGTCATTTGAAACAATTTAAGTTTTCCGGGAAACTTTAAATGAGGAATTTGAAAACAACTCTCCACACAAAGATATACATCGATAATTCAAAAACCAGTGAAGGATTCCTCTTTTAATTTGCGAAGATTGCAAGTACTGAATAACTCCAAAGTGATAATCAAACGGGAACAATTCAAGCACAAATAGACAAAGTATTTGAAAAGTATTTAGAAAGCATCACGAAATGAAAATTTTCAAATTGAAATACCTTTTCTCACATTTAGAAAATGACTCCAAGTAATCAGTGGAGTATGGGTTAAATTCTAAATGTAATAATAAGATTAGTTTGTACCACATGAGAAACTCTGACTTATTTTTGACAAAAAAATTATTTTCTTTGGACCCACTGTGCAAAATATTAAAATGAATGTGGAACAAAAATTCCCTAACAGCTAATGAGCTATGGAAGAAAGCATATTGACTCTAATATCAGTAAGAGTCTGAAAAATGGAATGAAAACTGGGTCTATTTACTGGTTTTTGACCCCAACACTGCTTCATAACTTCATATACTGGTGAAGGGCATCCGTCAGGACAACACAACAAGTTACCTTCCTTCAAATATTTTATCACTTCTTCATGTGTCATTCCATAGTATGGTTGGAGTGCAAATGAAAATATTTCCCAAAGACACACCCCAAATGCCCACACATCAGACTCTGGGGTATATTTATTGTACAGAATACTCTCCAAAGGCATCCACCGGACTGGTATTGCATCTCTATCACTACCCTTGTAGTAATCCTGCAAATATATTTTTTGCGATAGTCCAAAATCAGCTATCTTGACCACCATGTTATCACTTATCAGACAGTTTCTAGTTGCCAAGTCCCTGTGAACAAATTTTCTATCGGACAGATACACCATACCTGAAGCAATTTGTAGCGCAATATCAATTTTATCCAAATGGGACAATTGGTTGTCCTTATAAATTTCCTTGTTTGTAAATTCACCGTCTATAACACTACGTACTACATAGTTGCTGGGAGAACACTGTCGTAAAAATTCATTCAAGTCCCCCTTGCCCATAAACTCAAAGAGTAAGCACATTGGTCTACCTATGGCACAAACCCCCAACAATTTCACTATATTAGGATGGTCAAACTCTGACAAAAGACATGCTTCCTTTTCGAAATCATCTTGCATATCGTCGGAAGCGTCGTCCTTGAGCATTTTCACTGCTACAATAGTGAAGTCCTCTCCTGGTATTAAACCTGGAGCCTTTGCCTGGAAAACACTTCCAAAAGCACCTTGGCCCAGGTCTTTGATGTAAATTATGTCATTCCTGTTGAATTCTAGTTTCTCCAATTTAGGGTTCAAAGTTGCACCATGTCTGTGATATGCCACATTACTAGGAAGTTTATCCAAATCTATATTGATCTCTGCTGTCTCTGGGGCATTATATCCCAAAAGATGTCTTTTATGTAAACGATGACAGAGCAATATCAACAATAAACAGACGAGAATGAGTAAGAGGCCGACACTAGACATTATTATCAAAAATGTAGGTGATAAAAACTGATCCATAGCTATGTTTTTAGTATCGGTATCATCTACTGTGGAATTCAGACAGCGAGGAATATCGCAATGCTGCCACCTTATTTCAGGGTTCATAGTAAAACACCAAGGCCTCCTTTCTTCACTTCCGGCATTTCTACAATAATTTTCGGCACCGTCGAGTTCAGGAAATATTTCAGGGGGCGAATCGTGAGTGTGAGGAGTTTGTGATCTCCAATGTTGACAAGGGATACCCGATTTAGTGACATTAACTTTACCTTGATAAAATCTACCTCGGCCTTTCACACAGTCGTAGGTAATTTCATCTGCTTTCATTTCAGTTAGACCTGCATATGAACACACTGTTGAATTCTTCACATAACGAGGCAAAATGGAGCAGTCAGGTAAGCGAAAGTGGCCTCTGGATTCAATGTAAACGCCTTGCATTTTTTTATCTTCGATCAAAGCCCACTCCTTATAACAAAATAAGTTCTTTACAGCCACACAGTCTTCATAACAAAGGGGAAGTGGTTTGGATACATTACATTCCGGGAAAGAGTACACACACAAAAGTTTTTCGGCAGCAGATCGACAGGGTTCTTCCAAAGTAACTATTAGTTCTTCCCATAATCCTTTCGTGATTAACTCGTTTTCCTGACCACCACTATTGTTATACCATACTAGTTTTGTATTGAAAACGTAACTTTTACATATATCTCCATGATAAAAACCACAATAACCTTCTGGGGAAGATTTGATCATATCAATTAAAAATATAAAAATTATGTAAAACATCTTGGTATTATATCTCATTTAGCTTTTCTTCAGGAAAGTGCATAATATACATTTATTAATTTCTAATGATAAATACATATCAATCAACAAACTCTAGTATTCACGAATTTGACAGGAATCAGGAATGACAAGTTTTTTTTTACAAAACTGACAACTGAGCCACAAAATATCAATCGTCATCAGCGTTGTTGTCAGACCATTAACATTAAATAAAGATAGCCGACTTTTAGGGGACTTTGAAAAATCAACAAGTATGCTACCCTCAATAAAGCTGTAATTCTGTTTAAAACCTGTTTAGAATCTGTTTTTCCGTTAACCAGCTGTCGTACCCCTAAGAACGACAACTTTCAAAAGTCGAAGCTTGTGCGAGCTAAGGACTAACGAGGTCTTACCTATTAACATGTGATTCTTAGCACGGGTTGGACGATAGGAAGTGGAAATCAATCGTATCATAATGATATATCGCAGCTTAGATAAAAACAAGCACAGGAAAAGATTCACTTCATTGAAGAAATTAAAAAATTATTCGATGTGCTTATTGAAAACCGGATTCCATTAGAACTTCTGAATTTATCAAAACTTACAAATTGTTAAGTAAATGTATCGATCAGCTATTTGTGAAGTGATCGTGTTTAGTAGCTTCATAATTATTAAAAAGAATGTACTGTAAGACATCGCGCCAAATGTAGGTGTTAGCTGTGGATGCTAATTGTCGGTTTTTGCTGCATCTACTGTAAAACTATTGTAAATTATGATACGTTTGCAATAAACAAACACACCAGGTTTTTATATAAAATAAATTACATTGGGTCAACTGGTAAGCTGCTAGTGTGCGGGCCCGCCCCATATAGAAAGCTGTCTCTAGACAGGTATTTAGGTAGGTATGTATTTATGACGTGTTACAACTCAAGGTTTTTTTTAGAATTCGGTCTCTCAGTTTTCTGAAAAAAATACTCTGAAAAATATTTATGCAGAAATACTAACCTGTGGATTCCACACAGGCGAAAGAGACGAGTTAGGACCATTTTGATAAACTAGCACTAACGCCGAACTAAAAATACCACTAGAAAACTGAAACCCCTCTTGTGAAACGATACCATTTGTAAATCAGAATTCTACGGGGTGCTTGAAACTATTTGTCTTAATTTTGTCGAAAGCAATTATGTGAAAGTTGAAAACGCATGCACTTATATCCTATTACATCTTTTTAGAATACGAACACTACGTGCTTAAGTAACTGAAATTTTCAAAAATGTACGGAATCTCTAATCTGCTCAATGCATTCCGAATAAAAATAACAAGTACTGTGATTTTATATCATAAAGGATTATCCTAATCTCCATCTCAAAATTTCATATGACCTGAATTTTCGGTTATTACCTTTTTTATTATCTGACAAAAACATATTTTGCATCCCCCATATATTTGTTTAATTGACCCAGTGTTGCCGATGTGTCACAGATAGTCTTCTACTTTCTTTTGTGTTTCTTGGCGTTGGCTACCGGAGCCATGTTGAAATAAACAGTGTAAATAAAGTGTCAATTAGCTGCATAACTTCTACACCAAAGATGATGTTTTTGGTGTCCATTGGCATTAGTATAACTAGAATTACTTAGGAGTACAAAAAACAACAGAAATAACAATAGCTGCATTAAAAATTTTATCTGACCCCAAAACAGTAACTACTGAAAGAGGAATAAAAAATGAAAGCAACAGGAATGATTATTCCGGTTTCGGAAACGTAGGTTCGGAAAGGTGTGGTTCAACCAGAGTTAATATATAGTAACCCTGCGTTCGACAACTATTGGATGAATTATATGAAAGGGTAATTTACTCAAAACGAGAAATTCCTAAAAACGAATACATAGTATTTTTGGGAAAGAAAGTTTTTGGCTTACTACTACTCCATTTTGATATAAAAAACAAGGATAAGGGAATCTTCCAAGGAAAGGAAGGAAGTAATCAATTCTAAAATAAATAACTATACATGAATGTGTAGATCATGCAAAGAAGTACACTTTCAGACACAAACTGAAAGAAAGTCCTCCTGAAACAGCTACTTTCATATAAACACGAAAGAAAAAAATTATTTCGAAACAAATACTTCCATATGAATACTGAATTATACAGATGATACTTTTCTCTACTCAGTTTGTATTTCAAACATTCGTTGTGGAATACAAATCAGATAACATTCACATGAGTTCTACTTTAAATGAATGGTAATAAATTGAACTTACATGGAACACTGTCAACCTCACTGGTATACACCGATGTTTCGCCTCAAGACACTTGCCCCAAGGCTCTTCAGTACCAAATTGGATAACATTATAGAAAATACACACTTTCTTTCCCAAAAATTGATCTTTCCTAAAAATATAACCCCTTCAATTCGAATACATAGTACTTTCAATTGGCAACACCGCAGATACTAACCTTACTTTTAAGTCACATAAATTCAAATTTGAATTTAAAAAATTATATTGATAAGTTTTAAAATTACAATGAAATTTTGAAACAAGTCAAGTTGAAAAAAACATTCAGTGCACTGTCTTCACTTTTAATGAAATGTTGTTTTGTGCGGAAATAACGGACATTCGAATAATTTATAATGTTCTCAGGTCCATTGCAATTAAGGATGTAAGTTTGTCAATAATTTCATGAATATTAATTTTGAATGAACCTTTTCAGTATGTTATTTTAAGACCATTGGCGGAAGGTCTGAAAGTAACAATGGATGAGATGAAATGTGTTGAAACTTCAACATATATACCTTGCGACATGTTTTCCTTTTATCATGTGAACAGCACTGAGGACATAATTTTCAAAATAAATTTTAAAACATTGGTGGATATTCTGAATATTTTCGGGGATGATGGAAACCCAAACGTAAAACTGTCCTATAAGTCAGTAGGATCACCACTATGTATAGTGTAAGAATTTTTTGGCTCAAAGATGTATTACTGAATGATACATTACCTTTTTTATTGTCCTTTTCCGTTCCACATTCTAAATAGATTAAAACAGTAATAGGAAATTTTTCAGAAGGTGCAGAATAGAAAAATTTCTAGCTCATCCCAATAAGTTTACGCATAAATTCGATATTTTTTTCATTAAGAAAAAGGAGTTGTTCATTAATATTATATCCCGTATTTCATAATTTTAATCATTGAAAAGAGCTAATAATTTCATAGATACTAACTTAATTTTTTACGTTGCTAAAATATACCTGTATGTTCAGAATTGAAAATTTAACTATATCTTAGTTTTCTTTTTAAACTTCTCTGACACATGTTGGAAATATTTCATTATGGAAAAAATTGCAATGAAAGATATACCGAGTTTTTTTAATTCTATAAATGAATGGTGATTTTGGCCATTGTAACCTTTAAGTATCTATAAAACTCTTATTTTTTATAGAGAAAATTATAAAATTTTTTTGAGAAAAATGTATTGAATTTATATATTGGAGTAAATTAGAAGTTTGTCTTTCTGCTGCTTCATAAAGTTCCCCATTGCAATTATTTTTCCGAGGCCAGTAAAAAATCTCGTATTTTCTTCACAAAATGACTTTTTAAAGATTCAATAAATTACTATTTCAGAATGAACCATAATGAAGAAAATATAATTGTGGATTGTGAAATAAAAACAATGAATATTGATGATATCAACGATGTAAGTCTGGCAGATGAATGTAATTTGAATAAAATTGTTTTGAATGCGAGCATATGTGTTGAATTACTCAATAGATTAGATAATTCTGCTGATGAATTGAAAATAATCCTAAGTCCAGATCCACCTTTTATTACCTTTGCAACAACAGGAATAGCGGTAAGTTGTATTCAGATTATAATTACCCACTTCCTTTCCAAAGTTGGGTATGTATATGCTTAACATAAAATTTTGGATCTATATAATAAGATAAATGCCGTCTACAATGAGTTTAACAATTGGTGTACAAAAAGTTATTATTAGTCAACAACAAAAAAGTGTACAAATGCAACATTCAATACTGATTGGAAACTTTACACATATTCATAAAAAT
Source organism: Leptinotarsa juncta (assembly GCA_015342185.1). Taxonomy (NCBI): domain Eukaryota; kingdom Metazoa; phylum Arthropoda; class Insecta; order Coleoptera; family Chrysomelidae; genus Leptinotarsa; species Leptinotarsa juncta. The sequence goes on along the minus strand of WOGJ01035158.1, from coordinate 2,289 downwards.
AACAGTGAAAAATTGGAACCAGTTGACTCAACAACATTTTTGTCTAGATATATTGATTCTATTTATTTATTTTGTTTATTATTCATACAAACCTTGCGATATAATTACATGAATAAATGAGTAATTACACTATCCGAGGTAACAAATTAAATAGTAAAATGAAATTCACAAAATTTACAATATGTAGAAAATGTAGACACCTAAAAATAGATTAAATGACTCAAAATTGTTTCGCGAAAGACTGATAGAAACTGTCCATTCTCAATCCTTCAGTATATTGAGTTGATTTGCAAGTCGAAACATGTTTACCGTAGCTGATCTCGAAATGGTAAATCATGGAGGAATATTAAACATCGGAAACGGGTGCAATCTTCTAGGTGGAACGTTAAATCTAATCAATGACAAAAGTTTGGTATTCTATTATTGATAATACTATATAAAAATACCAAAACTGAGTATTTTCGTCTATTTTCAATAGATAATATCTTAAATTAATTCCTAAGAGTTGTGGATCTTGTAGTTAGGATATACATGATGTTATTTAAAGTATAGTAGTCTTAGAAATGTATTTTGAATATTTTCTAATCCATTCAAATTGCTTTGAGATTCCGTGAACCAAATAAAAGAGCCAAACTGTAACCTGCTCCTAACCAAGCTATAGTACAGAAGTTTGAGCGTGTTGATATTATAAAAAGTATATGATTGTCTTATTACAAAACCTAGCATTTTATTGGCCGACTTCACTATGTTCACAATGTGTTTGTCAAATGAGAATGTGCCATTATAGGTGATAACTAAATCTTTGATTTCAGTGCAGTGTTTTTAGCTTTGACTCCTCGATAAACAATTGAAAATACATGGTTGCTTAATACGCGTTATAGTTAAAACAGAACATTTACTTAGATTGAAATACAATTTATTCTTATAACTCCATTCAAGTACTCTATCAATGTCCTTCTGTAACATAACACAATCTCTATTATCTTTTTTGATATTTTGAAGTTATTCGAGAATATAAGACCTTCTGATGATGTTAGTATTTTACGCAAGTCGTTAATAAAGAGTACAAAAAGAAACGGCCCAAGGTTGGAACCTTGAGGTACTCCAGAATTTGTTTCAAATTTTCCCGGTGTGTATCCATTATGTTTAGTCTTTATGTATCTGTTTTCTAAGTAACATTTAAATAGCCAAATTAGGTTATATGATGATCCAAAACAACTCAATTTCTCTAGTAAATTGTCCTGATCAACTCTATCGAATGCCTTACTGAAATCAGTATATATAAAATCAAGCTGAGATTTATACTTCAATGACTCAAATAAATGTTTACTTATTAGAAACAGATTGGTTTTGGATGATTTTTTTAACACAAATCCATGTTGATGATACTATATTATTTTCCACTATAATATTTGTTCAAAGAGTTTGGCGGGGGCACACATATTTGATATAGGCATATAGGTTTCGATAGTCACCAGACTTAAATATGGGACATACCAATCCTGTTTCCAGACTGCTGGGAATATACTAGTTGTCAAAATAAGGTTAAAAATATGTATTAGAGGCTGTCACACACATTCACCGCAGGCCTTCAATACATAAGGTGGTATTCCATCAGTCCCCTCTGCCTTTTTTTGGGTTGTAGCTTTTTTAGTGCTACATCAAAGTCTAACTCATTAACCGAACTCGGTACTAGTGTATTATGTATTACGTCCAAGTTAAAATCGAAAAGTAAATTGTTAGAGGCTTTTTTGTTCGCATACAATGACGAGAAAAACTTTGCAAATGATTCTGCAGTTTTTTCCTCTGTTACATCTACTCCGTTATATATAATATAGAATTTTTCCTATCACTTTTTATGTAATTCTAAAAATTGTTTATGCCAGAGGTTATTTCCCGCTCTAATTTATAAATATATTTTTTTCTCAATTCTGATAAGTTTAGTAACTTCACGTTGATATTTCATTCATTGCTATTTGAAATTTTTGTTGATTTGATTAGTAAGAGGGTGAATGGCGGATTTTCAGCTATTTTGTAATTTAATAAGAATCAGCTATTGATTATATATTACTTTCTAATATATCCGCATCAAAACTATAACATATTATTATTATTATTTATTATTAAATAGGCAAGCCTAATATACAAAAAAAGAAAAATTACAAATTCATAAATATCTCACGACATTAATAACATATAATAACATTTTAAAGTACCTTTCAAGTAAAACCAAATATACATACATATCTATAGATTGTTAGGTTAGTTCACATTAAAAAATAAAAAAAT
>WOGJ01035022.1:0-14903 GCA_015342185.1 Leptinotarsa juncta | reverse complement strand
GGTGATGAGTAGGGGGTCATGAACAATTTTTTTTAAACAAAAAGGGGTCGCACTTTAGATAAGTTTGGGAAACACTGCTTTACAGCAAACACATTTGATTTTCATATCATAGGGAAATATCTCACAATGAAGTGTTATTTGAATTTGAAAAATGTATCAGCTCATGAATCCAGAAATGAAATATCGTAAATACACAATGCCAATAAATAACAGTAAATTTCAAAGTAATTTCAACTATAGCCGTCCAAAAAATCGATTGCAATTGGCTTCACCAAACTTTATATATCCACTGATTAAGTTTTTATTACTGGAGCTGATCAGATGAATCCACATAGATCTATCCTTCTTTTTGGTCTTTCAGAGCGATTGAAACTTTAATGGAACACGATGGGAAATTCACACATTCTGTTAACTGGGAGCTGAACTCCGCAATCCATTATAGGATTAAAACTGTGGCATTTACTTACCTTGCGACACTTTGTAAGTTGGCTATGGACAGAACCGACCCGACTATTTCAGTTCAGCGAGAACCAGCAGTTTCAATTAATGTCATATTAAAAATAATGCCATATTTCAATAGTCATCTGTCGATTTCGAGTTACGTGAACGCTGGCCAATGTTATTCTGGTAATAGCCCGACATTCTTGAGTGATTTTTCCCTGTAATTCCCCAAGTGACGCAGGTTGGGTTCTATTTACAGCTGACTTAAGGTGACCCATAGAAATAATTTACATGGGGTTAAGTCTGATGACTAGGTGGCCCCTAAATAGGAGCTCTCCTTCCCATTCTTCCTATGCGGTTGCTGTATTTCTTGAGATTGAAGGAGCATTTGACAATACACTACCTAAATCTATAGGATTATCTCTGGCTAGAAAGGGTATAGAATCAACCAGAACTGGCTGGATATATGCCATGCTAGTAAACAGGACTGCAACTACGACTCTTCAAGGCGAAGCTCTCACGTTCAGGGTCACCAGGGGCTGCCCTCAAGGTGGGGTAACACGAAAAGTAAGCTAAGAGAAGAGAATTGTATACATGGCATTTTTAAACCTCGAAAAGGCATTTGACACGGCACCTACAAAAATGATATGGATGATACTCTAAGAGAGCAAAAACATAATAATCTGCACTGATACTAGACAAGCCCTATTACCCTTGAACAGACAAGGAGTTACTTCAGGGCTAGTACTTCGGCGCCAGCTTTCCAGGGAACACTTGGAGACCCTGGAAAGCTGGCGCCGAAGAAATATCCTGCGATGACCAGGAAAAATCTACTCTTAACAGTAAGCTTTCTGACCGGCCACTGTCAAGCAGGATTCACTCTAAAGTTGAAAAAATGTTTTTTTTCGAGAAACGATGCCTCATCTTAGATACGTGCTACCGGTATGAAGCCAGACCTCTCTAGAACACATGCTATAGTAGATTATGTAGCCCCACATTGGGCGCCAAGTTGTAGTGGAACTTTAGAAGAAGGCTGTTTTCAAAGTCCCGCTGGTTTTAGGTTGAGGGTGGGTTCAACAGAGAGATACCTGAATTGAGAGATTCAAAAACAAAGTTTATCCTCGGGCTTGTTTGAATATAACAGAGCTAGAACAATAGAACTTTTAGTTAATAGGATAGGAACAATATTCACCTGAAACAGCTTAATATTTTGATGAAAATATCTAGGTTTACACACCCTAAGGCTTCTAACATTATATTTTCAATGAACCAAAGGAATTCCTAATCTCATTCCTGATCGAGGCACACGTTTTTCAGAGTTTGTAGTTTTTTATAACTCTCAAAACTAAAGAGTTTCGTACCTTTTGATTCTCCTACTGACATCTCTAGGCGAGAGGCGCAACCCTTCCAATTCTGGTTAGAGTTCTATGATAATTATTGATAGATTATAAATCATGCCGAGAGGTATATTGTTCCGTTACAAGGTCAAAAGAAGTTGTTATTCATCGACCTCTAGTGCTCGTCGTTGACAGTGATGGCATGGCCAACGTTGTTCTCAAAGAAATAAGGACCGATGACGCTGCCACCCCAAAATCCACACGAAACAGTATGGATTTTGGGGTGACTTTTTCGGGATGTATCGGACGCTCTTGGGTCTCATGTGGATTGGTATCGTCCAAAATTCGACAATTTAGTTTGTTCACGTACCCATTCATTCAGAAATGGGCTGAAGAGGTTGTTAGATGGAAATTAGGGTCACTTGCCAACTACTCCAGAGCACATTCAGCAAACACACGTCGTTGTCTATGGTCACTTACCTTCAGTTCCTGGATCAGTTGAATTTTGTACAGGTGCAGGCCTAAGTCACGACGCAAAATTCGCCGAGTTGTGGTCTGCGAAAGGCCGACTAATTTGACAGATGTAATTTCAAAAAGATGGCCCTTATCAATTGTCAAAGTTTGGAAATCTCTGTTGCAAGACCCTTCTCAAATTTTGTTATATAATTCCAGTGTTTTGAATCCCCTAACCATAGTCTGGGTTTGAATCGCTGATGGACCAAAATTTGAATGTTAGAATTTGAAAATGTCAGCACTCGTTTACATTTGAAAGGACACTACCGCAGATTTATTGATATTCAACAGTTTCAGGATAGGTTTTATTGTCGAAGTGTGATTTCTGTTATAGTAAATAGTAAGTGTTAGAGTAACAACGTAACACAAACACTCCCGGTGTGCAACAGTTCTTATATTGTCGACAAGCTATTGTGGAAGATTTCCGTCAAGAACGACCGCATCGGCAACGGCGGATTCTTCGTTCGTTCCACTCGTCCGGCGGCGATCCGGCGAGAGAGCGTCCCATCCTCGTAATAGTTGCTCTTTAGCGGGTCCCCGACGCGCCGACCGCAGTGTAGACTGCAAGGGGATGGTTATGGCTCGGCGGGGCGCCAAAGCTGGAGCTGCACATCACAGCCCGAGCAACACCGCTCGCTGCCGCCACGCTCACGGATCTCTCTCCCTGCCCTCTGTCGGCCGGCAGCGTACAGGTGTATTAGGTGGCTGTGGCCACGTGGTCTTCGCTAGGTCGCATCGCGGCTTGCTAGATGCGGTCGCGGTATGCGATAGATATGGACGGACGACGACGACGGTCGGATATTATGCGATGTGTGTGACGCGGAGGGAATGCTTTTCGGGGGTCTCCAGCCGGGCGTTTTGCGAGGACGGTAATTGAGTACTCGCTGCACTAATTGGTTGTTGATGATGTGCGTTTCTTGCGAGTTATTTTGACACACATTTCCTTGTTGGGGGGTCGGGAAGTCGGAGGTTTTTTTGGGAAGAGTCTTTCTAAGCGCAGGGCTCAACTGGGATTTTATTCGAATGGTGATATAGTTGGGCATACGTCATTAGATGGTGCGGCAATGAAAGTCCACAAAGTGGTACAAAGTAATTCTACCAGTTCGGACTTCCATTGTCAAATGTGATTCTAACATGATTTGAAATCTCTGAAAGAACAAATGAAATGAAAATTAATAACTAAAATATCAATTATATTAAGCAATAATACTTGAAATGAAATTACAATACAGCGAATGAAATTACAATACAACGAATGAAATTACAATACAACGAATGAAATTACAATACAACGAATGAAATAATCAAGATAAAAGATGAAAATGATCACAGAGTAAAAAAATAAAACATGAAAATTAGCAAAAAATAACAAATTTGAAAAAACTTCATATTTTTTGAAGAATTCAAGGCATTTTGTCGAATTACTTGAGGCAATCGAAGTCACGGAGCAAGATCAATTAATCAGTTTCGACGTGGAGAGCCTTTACACCAACGTTCCTGTCGAAGAAGCACTTCAAATCATACAGAGAAAGCTATCCGAAAAAGATGAATTAGGGGATAGAACTAACTTACCTAATAAAATATGTTTAAAACATATTTTTTCCGTTAACCAGCTGTCACCCCTTGAACGAGAACCTCCAGAAGTCTAAACTTCTGCGAGCTAAGGACCAACGAGATCTTTAACGTGTGATTCCTATAGAAGTAATCGTGGACCAACTAGGATGTTGTGTACGGAACTGCTATTTCCAACTGAAGGACGAATTCTTCACGCAAGATGAGGAACTGCCAAATGGATCGCCACTTTCACCAGTTATAGCCAACATATAAATGGAGTGGTTTGAAACTGATTGAGATACGATGACGACACCTTTATAGTATGGAACCATGGGAATACAGAACTAGACGCCTTTCTGAAGCACATCAACATCGTAAAACCTTCCATGATCTTCACAATGGAGAAGAGAGTACACAACGAATTGCCATTCTTAGACTTATTGGTGAAGAGGACCGATACTGAGTGAAAACATCTGAAAATCCACTCACACGGGACAGTATATCTTAATCGCGAATCTAACCACCATCAATATACCAAAAGAGGAATCATCGAGATTTTAGTGGATTAAGCTTTCGGGCTTGGTAATACGAAGAAAGGTCTCGAGAAGGAATTATAGGTATCATCAAAAAAGATCTTCAGCGGGATGGTTACTCCAAAGTGATGGTGGAATAGGTTTTGACCAGAAGATAGCAAGGTCCTCGCAAGGAAGAGAAATTACCACAACCAGTGCTTGCCTTCCTGTCTGAGTACAACATCAGAACCTGCTTCAGATCCGGAAACACCATCCTTGGCAGCCTCACGGAAAACAGGTCACCAAACGCAGACTGCGAGTCCCCCATGCCCCCTCCCGGATTGAGTGCCCTGAAGTAAAACCTTCGCCCCGCAACTAGTTTGCGAGGAAAACCTAATACTACACGCCATCCACCCCCGCTCTCCGAGCGGTCCTCAACTTATTGATGGGCACTTTAGCAAGATTGACATCTGACCTCTTTTGGTCGAAAGTCAGCTATTCTTTCGCGATCGGATAAATGTTTTGTCGTGACTATTCCTAACTGAATTTTTGCATGGGGGTCCCAAAAACTAACCGGCGGCTATTGTTATGAGCGTCGAACATTCCTTAGTGGATCTGAGGATTAGTGAATCGTGGTCGAGTTGTTCTGCGTGTTCCCTCATATACACGTCCACATATTGCGTGTCCAGGTCTAAGTCTCTGTATATAAATCTGATGGGGATATAGTACGGTGTGTTTACAGCGGCCCTTACACTCAGACCGCGAGTGCGGCAAATCCTACAACGGTGAAACTAAGGGGCCGTTGAAAGTCCGCATTGCCGAGTATAAGAGAAACACAAATCGGGAATAGCAGAGCATGTTTGGACTCATCAAAATAATATCAAGGGGTCCCCAAGGTGAGATCATCCACAGGGAGCTACATATATGTTGTTCAACGACGCCTTCGGTCAAGCTAGCGCAGATATACGTAACATATGAAAACTTGTATTCAAGCGGAAATACGGTCAACTTCCGTTAAATCGGTGAGGTGGAGAAAGGAAAGAGGGTATAGGCGTTACGTGCCACACAGCTCATGCCGCATTGGATATTCTGCACGAGCAATTTGAGGACACGGTCATCTCACGTAGAGATGATATGAACTGGTCCCCGAGATCTTGGTATTTCTTGTAGGGTTTTTTAATTCGCAGGTGTATGCGAATAAATTACAAATCAAAGCTGTCCTCAAAGCTAACATGCCTTCGGTCAAATTCAGCCTGGTTTATGCGTCAGAGTCATGGAAAATTGAACGTTTCGGATACGCTCCACCTACGGAAGCCGTCGCGGACATTTGATAGGATAGGAAGCGCTTCATGGAAGACCCTATACAAAATTTTAATCACGCCGAATAACATTCCTCTGTTAGACGAAGAACTTCCCTTATTTTCAATTTTCTACAGAGTGTGTCTTTCAGTTGTCAAAATTAAAACAACAGACGCTTCATTGTTGATCAAAAGATAGAAGGGTGAAGCAGTTTTTCTATTATTATTGACCATACATCAGTACTGGAGTCAAGGGCGTCGCCAGCTTATGACTAAGGGGGGGCAATGGGGCAATATATGGAGGATAAAAAATATGAACGCCTGGTACAGTCGAAGCGTTACATTTTGGAAGTCTTTGCCTCGATGACGATTGTAATAAGAACGGTTTTGATATCAATGTATAAACTTCACAAGCCCTCGACAGCACAATAACTAAATCAAACTAACTTAAACACAGTAATAATGATTTATTTTAACAAAAATGATATTTAATTAAAACATAACCTGCGGGCATTTTTTGTTAAACTTTCAACCACTGTGTACACTCAGCATGGCCAGACCATTAAGGCGATCTTCTGACAGTGTGCTTCTTAGCCATGTTTTCAGTCTTCTGAGGCTGCTAAAGCTTCGCTCTACTGTACAGGTCGTGCATGGTGAAGCGGTCAAAATGTTCAATGCTTTTTCCGTTTCGGGAAAGAAGGAATTTGTTCCTTTTAGGACATCAACAACTGTAAGATTTGTTAGATTAAGCCTATCGTACCACAATTGCTGCCAAAGTTCGATTTCATTTTTTATGTTCGGTAAATCATAAGAGTGGGCAATAGATTTACAAGTTTGTTTCAGATTTTCAGTTGTCATTTTTGTATCTGCGCCGGGTATAACTTAGATAATGCGAATGATGTCGTGTTTTCCTTAGCAAATCGTACTTCAAGGAAGGTGATAATTGAATCCAATTATGGTAATACTAAAGACCTCTTCCAGTATTCTGAAGGGCTTTCTGCTGGATGATTGATTCTATGACGTTGTTTATCCGTAATATACGGCATTGATGTAATGTCCTCCTCTAGTGCGACTTTCTCTGCAACAGCAGTACCTTCCTTTATAATTTCGGCTGTCACTTTTTCCGGATTTTCACGGTGGTTTTTAATTAAAAGTAAAATCCTTTTAACATTTTCCGAGGCTTTGATCTGGTCCAAAGCTACATATTGGAGTACGTCGACAACGGGTTCCATCAAAGACCGAGTATTTGGCTACCAATATTATCCCGAGAATGAAAGAAATTCTCGAAGTAGCCGCTTGCAGTTGGAAGGCACTTTTCCTGATGGTTTTGTGTGAATTTATTTACGTTTTGTCATGCGATACTGAATTGATTAATAGGTAAGGAAGTCAAATGCTCGCACTTTGGTGCGAGCACTTTAGTGCTAGCTCGCACTAGCTACATTTGACCTCTAGGGGGGCAACTGCCCCCCTGTCTCCCATTGGCGACGCCCTTGACTGTAGTTGATGGTATTATTATTCGAGGCCAAATCGAGTTCAAGTTGAGGGCTAGTTACAAACTGGAATATTTTGAAGAAAAAATAGTTCAATAACATTTCTTTTTTGAGGTATTGATGATGAACAATTATTTGAAAGAATAACAAAGAAGTCTCGGGCCTAACACATAGATGGCGATAGTGTTATTGTATTCACCGCTTTTTCAGTTAGTACTAACCTTCAAAAGAAAGCTGTTGAAATTTCATGATATTCTACTCTTGAGTTTCTGAGTTACTGTGCTACGACCAAATATGGCATAGAAAAAAAACATTGTTTCATCAAGACAACGAAACGTGTAACAAGTCAATCAAAACATTTGCAAAAGTACATGAATTGAACTTCGAATTGCTCTCACATCCACCGTATTTGCCAGATTTGGCTCCTAGCGATTTTTTTCTGTTCGCACACCTCGCCGGTAAGAAATTTCGCTCGCATGAAGAAGTTATTGCTGAAGCTAAGGCAAAAGTGGTATTTAAATGTTAGATGAGCGCTGGAATGGTTGTATGGCTCTTGATTTTGAACAAAAAAACGCGTTCTTTCTTAAGCCCGGGATATTTCGGCGCATATATTATGCATGCATATTTCCTATTCATTCAAGTATCAGTTTTTCCATAAGTGTTCTTCCAGTAACATAGGAGATCCCTTAAGAGTCTATTGGGTCGCATATACTCAGTGCCCACCCCCTCCAGTTTCAGCTTCATAAAATTGAGTCGATGGTACCAAAACTTTTCCTACGATGAAATACGATTTAACGTGAATGCGTGCATTAACTCACTGAAATGTTATTTGTTGTGATGTTATCTCCCTCGTGGATGACGCTGGTTGCCAGTGTTAACGATATGCTTCTCAAGGCCAGTTTCGAGTTTATCATGGCATGAAAAATCCAGTTTCTATTATTTATAGTGTGAAGTAGAATTCCGAACGAGTTATGCCTGTCACGATGACCGAGAGGATGTCTCGCATTTGGTGACCTCTCGGAATACAAGATGGATCGATTCGGGTAGCAGGCGGGTCATATTCATCAGAATAAGCCTTGATTATTATGTAACTTTGGATACAGTATGGAATCACCGTGAGATAATGATGCAATCTTCAGTAGAAATCGAAATAAGTCTGATGGATGACTGTATCGAGGTGACATGCATACGGTGGAGAAGATCAGAAAACTAGCTTTCCTGGCAGTGCTACCGGTACTCAATACAATAGGAATAATAGAATCATCATCGGAAAACGCTGAGAATAAGCTGTGGGATTCATTCTAAACGACAGAATGACAGACGAGAGGCAATATAATACAGATCACCAAAGTTAACATTTTCAGTTTTTGTCAAATGTTGTGGACAAAAATCATCAATATGGCTTTCGGAAACAAAGATCAACAGGCAACCTTCGATCGTATGTCTCATACATTCGGAAACATGGCGAGTTCAAGAGATGTAGCGCTTGATATTTCTGAAGCCTTTGACAATGTCTGGCATGAGGGTTTGCTGGCCAAACTTCAAAGCTATTGCCGGATTTTTTCAGCTTTCTGAAAGAACGTACCCTGCAAGTGGTTATACCATCAACGCTGGTGTTTCCCAGGGATCTATATTGTGTCCAACCCTCTTTCAATTGTATATCAACGACGACATCAATCTGTTTTTTCAAGGAAAACTAGTTCGTGACGTTTGAACTTGGTAGTTTCAAAAATTACGACTTTTCTTATGAAACACGAAAAGGTTAAAGCCTTATTTGTTAACGAAGCCTTTTAGGATCTGCGAATATAGGCTAGTTCAATGATTCCCAAAGTGTGCGCTGCGGTTCCCAGGGGCTAAGTGCTCATTCAAGGCCAACACAACACGACGGGAACTCCCAGTACATGTAAGTCAATCTTGGTATTCCCTGCTGTCGAAGGAAATGCCACCGTCGTGGCAGGGACCTACAAAGGCTCGATCGTGGTCCGACCTCCGGATTTCAAGAAAAACGAATGTTCTTACCCATTCGTCAAGTCTTAGAAAGAACTCGAAAAGAACTACAGAAAAATCCGAAGCTTTTCTGCTACGTCTATATGGCTGACCAAATACGTGACAATCCTACTGCAGTCATTCATAGGAAATACAGAGTCATTTACTAAGGACTCTGTATACTTTATCTAAAAGAGTAAAGATATGAAGTTAGGTCCTGGAAACATACTAGCGAGTTTTGACGTCGTTAACTTGTACACGATCAAGGACACGATACGTCTAACTAGCGAAGTATCCCCAGCAAAAATAATCGCCATCTTCGGTCCGGGTGTAGCGAACTTCCTCATGAAAATTTTTTAACAGCGGACCTTATGGCTAGCGGCCGTGAAACCTAATTGTTGGTTACGTTATGTTGATGACACATTCACAATGGAACTAAAACCCCAAGAGACTCAAGCCTTCTTGGATGTTCTTGTGAGCTGACGTGAAGGTGGTACATTGGGCCACAGGGTGTATAGGACACCAACACGCACTGACAGATAGCTGAACAAAAATTCTAAGAGCGCCCGTAAACGAGCCACATTTTGCGGTCGGATCGACCACTCAATTGCAGTCGCGTTCCAGCAAACTCAAGCCGCCCATAAGAAATACGTACTACACGTACACAGGCGTTCACAAAAGTCAAAACGGACGTCTGCAGTCAATTTGCTGGTGATCTCCGCCGAGATGTCATCGCGACATCCGCCGTACACTAACCATAAACTTGCAGTCGTTCCCAACCGCGTACACCGTGGTGTGCTTTTTCTCATATTGGTCTCACGGTCGAACTAACTATCAGCCACAACAAAAGAAAGGGGTAATTAAAACGTTGGTTCAGAGAGTACGACGTATCTGTGAAGCTGAGCGTCTTCCTGAGGAACTCAATCACCTGAAAAATGCCTTCAAAGGGGGTGGGTACAGCGAAGGAGAATTCGAGCCAAAGTAACCCTAGCTAGGTTGCTCATGGGAAAAGCTTTCCGTATGTTGAAGATGTTAGAGACCGGCTTGGAAGACAAAGTGTAAGGTCAGCTAAGGAACACTGAGAACCCTCAGCAACACCAGGGGTTTACCGGTTCCTTTGTAGTTGGGGGTCGGTCTACGTTGGAACCAGGAGAAGAAGTTTAGGTACCCGTCTCTCAGAACACAAGAGAAATTGTCGATTCGAACAAACCGACAAATCAGCTATAGTCAAACATTCTTTAAACAAAGAATGCCCTCACATTAACGCATTCGAAGGTACAGTAGTACTTGATAAAACTCAAAATCACTATTAAGAGTATACATAGAGGCAAAAGAAATTTAAAAACACAGGGATAATTTTAGTAGAAAAGAAGAGGCAATAAACATTTATAAGATCTGGCTATCTGTCTACCGCAGTAGTAGACGACACGTCAGACATAAAAAACTCGAAAAATAGCTTTCACACAGATATTTACGGCCGGCAAAGTTTACATTCTTTGAAAAACTATTGCCTTTAATTATGAGCTCTACTGTTACAATATCAGAACACGTGATAAATTTTTAATACAAACGGTAACGAGAAACGCTTCATGCGGCCTGAATATTTATAACTAACAACTTTTTTCATGAAAATGTCAGCCTTTCCTACTGTGTACAGTATGTTCAGTACTGTACTGTACAGTATGAAAAGGATTGAGGCCTAATCATATAAATAAATTAGTGTACCAATTCTATTTAGAAGGAAACTCAAAAGCAATGAACACGAATAGCCCCATTATACTTTTTTTTGTAACTCTATCGCCGTTAACTAGTGTTTTCTGAATTAATTCACGGTATTTTAGACGGGAGCCAACTAAATAGCGGTTATAATCAATTTCACATGATCGTTATCAAATTAATTCCAAATTGTGGCGTTAGTATTAGGGGTTCTTAATTGTAACGCTTCTCACACACCTGTTCAGTGAAATTAGTTGAATTTGTGATGGATTCATGGTATTCACGAGGGCTAGCTATAACAAGAAAACTCTCATAATAGTCCAGTCCACAAAATAATAGTTCTTTTGACACCATTTCTGTTAACCTTAATCGAAAATCACGATTGAAGGTGGGTTACGATAGGCCACCGTTCAGTCTTCACCAGTTTTTTTATTTTTATGTTTTTTTGTATTGCAAAATTTGTTTTCAATGCGGAATTCGACTGTGTTTCCTACTCTGATGAAATATATGGGGCGCTCCTCGTAGCAATATATTTGGTTGGTCGCTGAAATATTCATTTGCTGTATAGACTTGCGACAGAAAGCATCGTGAGTTTCTCGAAGACCCACTCAATGAACTGAGAAAATTGCTGGCCAGCTAGTGTTGTGTTATCCAATGGGTTCTTACGCTCGTCATCCTGGAAACAGAAGTATATCTACAAGCCGCTACTAGAGCCGACATACAGCCACGTAATCTCTCTCGTTCTTTATTTTTGTGTCCTGAATAAAATTATCTTGGGAACTTCATCAAATAATCCTGTATTATACTACAGTCCACTTATCTAATAAAGCTACATGTTTTTGGTCCTTCGAGCCGGACATTCTATGGTACAAAGAAAGACCTACTCGTTTGAGAAGGATCGAAAAATACGTTTACAGCAGCATTGTAGACGTGTAGAAACACGCCTGAAGATGCTTCTGAATAGCGAAACAGGTGTTGCGTTTTTTTAAAACGGTGTAGTGAAAATCTCACAATAACATATTTCTTGAATACTATATTTTTGATCCAATATGTATGTTTTTGATCCAATATATATGTGAAACTATCAAAATTCCACATTGTAACCTGGAGATAAAAAAAAGTAGTACACATCATTATTCCACACCAAAGTAAGGGCTACTCCACTTCTTGGAATGAGGGTCAATTGTTTCATCACGAATTTAAAGAAAGCTCGTATTTGCTCGAAGTTTCGGCGGAACTAAGTCGGAAGGAACTATTTGGTTCACTTGTGGGAAAGTTTCCAAGTTGTTTAATGTGTTTCGTTGCCAAGAAGTGAGAGTAAGGACATTATTCGTCACAAGGGATGCGGTAGTTTCACTCGGGAAGTTACATTGGTCACTACGGTTGGTTGTGTTTCAAATATTTAATTTTTTTTAAATATACCGAGAGAAGACCCATGGGGTGAAAATATAAAAAAAATTCGTAACATGAAAAATCGACTTTGTACACCTACAAAATTGAGACATATTATTCCTGATGATCTATTCGACAGGAAAAACTCTACGTCATAGTTTTCCAGGCCGTCTGAGGGGGGCGAAAATGAGGTGAAAATATAAAAAAAATTCGTTACATGAAAAATCGACTTTGTACACCTACAAGTTTGAGGTATCTTATCCATGATGATCTATTCGACAAAAAAAAATCACGTTATAGTTTTCCAGGCCGTCTGAGGGGGTGAAAATATTTTAAAAAATTCGTAACATGAAAAATCGACTTTGTACACCTACAAAATTGAAATATGTTATTCCTGATGATCTATTTGACAGGAAAAACTCCACGTCATAGTTTTCCAGACTGTCTGAGGGGGTGAAAATATAAAAAAAAATCGTTACATGAAAAGTCCACTTTGTACACCTACAAGTTTGAGATATCTTATCCATGATGATCTATTCGACAGAAAAAAAATCACGTCATAGTGTTCACATTCAGTTTCAGTTCACATACGCTTTTTTCAAGTTTCCACCCCATTTTCACCCCTTCAGACGACCTGGAAAATTGTTACGTGAAGTTTTTTCTGTCGAATAGATCATCATGGAAAACATATCTGAAAATTGTAGGTGTACACATTCAATTTTCGAAGATACGCTTTTTTCAAGTTTCCACCCCAGTTTCACCCGCTCAGACGGCCTGGAAAACTATGATGAGAAGTTTTTTTCTGTCGAATAGATCATCAGGAATAGCATGTCTCAATTTTCTAGGTGTACATTTTTCATGTTTCGAATTTTTCAAATATATCGGCTCTATTTTCATCCCTTCAGAAAATTTAATAAACTAAGACGATTATTTTTTTTCACCAAATCAACCAATACGCGTTTCATATTGTACAGAGTCGGTAAATTAAAAAATAACAATTCGATATTTTTTTGTCAGTGTACTTTGTGGATGTGGATAACTTTATAAAGATGGAGAAGTAGAAAACCAAAACCTCAATTTTCCAATACGTTGGCATTTTAAAACAAATTTGAGTGCTTCATAATGTCGGTGGTATGGTTACTTTTTTTTTGAATAAGAGGTGGTTGCTTTTATGTCGTTTTTTCAAAACGCCCTGTGGATTTTGCTAGCGCTCGAGCCGGAATAATTTTGTGATCAACGCGTTGTTATCTCATACTTTCGTAACACCTTTCAATATATCATTGGCGAAAACATGAAAGGCAGGCAACCTGTATACCTGGCCGAGGTAGGATAAGGTACATAATTTCTAGAAACTCATCAAATTATTTTGTCCACCTCATAAGTGTTTTGCTTTCAGAATTTATAGTTATCCAGCGCGAATTGCCTTCTTAAATCCAAAGTAAACCCAACAGATCGTTGCCTTCTCATTATTCTAAAATAATTCGTACAAGTTAATCAGCTAAATCTTCCAGTGTTGAATTGAAAACCATTAGAAGCTCGTTCTACAATAGATGTTTATAGTAACGTTGATATAATCTTGCCATAATCACTTCAACGGAGGTGAAATCCTGAATATATGGTTATAGCCGGATTATGTGCAGTATCTTTCTTAGAGGTGCTTTGTTATTCCTGATAACTGATGACCGTTTTAGGGTGCGGTATTTTTGGAAGGACGTGATCTCTGTATTCGGGCCTAATTATAGAACGTCTTTGGGGAATAACATGTTTATTTATTTGTGTTTGGAGTTCGTTGCATTGATAATGATGCCACGAAACCGTAATGTAATGTTTCTCATAGTGTTTGTCATCGTCAGAGCCACGGTAAACATCATAATGTAATGTTTCTTATTAGTCTTATTATTGTAACGTAAATGGGATTCTCTCCAACTCTCAATATGGATTCAGAGAAAATTTATCGACTGAAGGAGCAGTTTTTGAATTGGCAAACAATGTTTTCAATAGTTTTCAGGATCAGACAAAATGCATCACTGTATTTTTAGACTTAGCCAAGGCATTCGACACCGTCAATCACGATATCCTTCTTCCTCTTTTCAACCAATCTCTGATATTGAAAATAATCACTTTCTTGATATATCCAGCTTCAGCAAAAACGAGGCACTAAGATCGCTCAAGCCTAAAAAGACCACTGGTCCAGATGACATTCCAGCTTTCATCATAAAAGATTATGCACTTGTGCTTGCTCGTCCTCTAACTATACTAATTAATATCTGCTTAAGATCGGCTACAATACCAAGGATCTCGAAATCATCAAAAGTCTGTCCCATTTTTAAGAAAGTAGATAAACGAGATATTTCAGATTATCGGCCTATCTCTATTATTTGCAACTTTGCAAATGTTTTTGAGATACTGCTGGAGCGAGTTATATATCGGCATGTAAGTTGCAATCTAAGTATAAACCAACACGGTTTTATGAAAAATCGTTCAAGGGTCACCAATCTTCTGATTGTAACCCAACATATTGCTGAATCTATTGACAATAGGGTCCAAACTGATGTTATTTACACAGACGTTTCTAAGACCTTCGACAGGCTTGACCAACTGAACAAACTAGTAGCCTTTGGATTATCTCCATCCTTAATCGCACTCTTTCAGTCCTATCTACGG
>WOGJ01034687.1:0-11744 GCA_015342185.1 Leptinotarsa juncta | reverse complement strand
TTCTGATTTTTCAAATGCCTCCTTCCAATTACTACCTGTGAATATGAGTGCTGTATCGTCCGCATATGATATGAGATGACCCCCAAAATTGTTGATGGAACATATACTATTAATGTAAATAAAAAAAGGATCTGTTAAAGAGTAATTTATAGATGAGAGATCTCGGATAAGCGTTTTGAAGAAGCAATTCTAAAAGTTTTTAAAATTTTGTACACGAAGGCTGATATGAGTAGTCACCACCACTCGATCTTTTATTCTCAAAATGAAGTTTACTTTCTGTTTCAGACTGACAATACTTTTCCACATTAGAACATACAAATCAATTGGTATGTGGGGAGGTAAACATGAGATAGTATATTGTTGCACGGTTGATTTTACGTTAACCACAACATATGTCAATTAATTTCTACAGAGTGGGCAAAATTGGACACTTTCAAAGGGTAATTTCTGTTTTCAAACTAAATATATAGATGAAAACTGATAGCTGTGTCTGATGGTAAAACTTTTTCGCAAGATTCCGACACAACCTGTTTGATGGTGGTCAATTTGAAAAACAAAGGCCAAAACTATATTGATCCAATAAGGATAAGGAGTTGAGAGATAGAATCTTTTTAGGAGCTGGTGAAAATAATCCCAAAACGTCAACGCGAAATTTAAAAATCTCTACAGAACGCACGTTAGGACGATTTTCAAAAAAACAAATTCAAGCCATAGATGACCAGAAACGTTCATCAACCCAGACCAGGAGATTTTGAAAGCCGCATGGCCTTTTGCCAGTGGTTCCTGGAAAGTTATAACCAAGTGCGTGATAAGTGCGTGATTTTTCGTTGCATTGCATTTGGAAAGACGAAGGTTATTTTCAATCACTATAATTCTTTTACTTAGATACAACGATATTTCCATTATATTGTGGAGCAGATAAGTCAAGGAAGATTTGGATTTACTGTATGGGCAGGTGTTGTAAGGGCAGAATCATCTGCCGTTTCATTTATAATGGCACTTTTACATCTCAGATGTATTTCGAGACTTTAAGGCAAAATACTGAACCCCTTGTTGATAAATTGCATCTAATAGAGATCTGAAGCATAAGTTTTCAACAAAATGGGGCTTCGCCTCACAACACTGCAATTGTCACCAATTTTATGGGTGCAAATTTTGGTGATAACTGGACAGCCAACCAATGACACAACCATTGGCCGGCCAGAACAACGGACCTAACGCCTATGAACTTTGACCTCTAGAGATGGTTGAAAAGTTTCATTTGTGAATCGCCGTCCAATTCTAGATACGAATTGAAAGCGGCAGTGATGCAAAGTTTTGTTTCTCTCACTTCAATTGAACTAATCAATTCGGCAAAAAACGTTCAGAAAAGGTATCGCCTGTGTGTAGAAAAACTTGTAGACACTTTAAACATCTCATCTTGAGGAATATATTTCATTGTTTGTTCTTCATCATTGTTATTATTTTTGTTGAAGTTTCATTTATCAGTAGTGAATATATCATAAATTGTTATCAGTTTTATTGAAACCATGCGTTTTACTACTGGGAAGAGCTTTCTCAACATTTGATAGCTACTACTGAACAATTTCTTTTTGTTTCAAAGTGTTTGTTTCAAAGTCTACATGAGAAAACCTAACAGCTCTGTATTTCAAAGATGACTGTAACAAAACATCGAGTGTGCTACATTTTTCGGAAGGTAGTTTCCAGCTCTTTTGAAATATGCAGCAATATATAGGGAGTCTCACTAAAAACAATCAGTTTTCCATCAGTAACTAATGATATTTCAGTTACACCATTCAATTCTACGTAAAAAAGTGTTTTGAAAAAAAGTTACAGCAAATTTTCAAAATTGCACATTTTTGAAAAATATGATGTAACTCAGAAACGATGATATGTGGTTGCATCATTAAGTTGTCATATAATTTGACCCTCAGACACAGCCATCAGTTACCATCTATCTAGTTTAAAAACAAGAGTTTTCCTTCGATACTGTTCAATTTGTCTCACTGTGTACATCATCACTAAATAAATTACAGTTTTCTATGTCAAAAACTAATTTATCCAAAACTGTGAAGGAAAACTTTGCACAAAGAAGTTTTTCCGGAAATGAAAAATCAACCTAGTTTTCCAGTTTTTTTGTACCGACCTGTGGATTGGAGAGATCCCAGTCATGATTGGTATCTGAATTTATGTGAGCCATACTTTTGGCAAATTATACCCCCACTTTTCCAAGACTTTGACGTGCATTTCCTACCACTGACGGCAAAACTCTCAAATTTATTTTTTACTTCAGGGCTATGGAAACCATACAATTTCAGGAGTTATATTAAATGTCTCTCCTTTTTGGACTAAATTTTGGTTGTCCATAAATTACTCGCTTCCTGTGATTAAGCTTCTTGTGTCTGCAGCTAGGTTATTCTATTATGTTCATATGGTCTCTAATGGAGGATCTCCAGTGAGAAGAACTATGATTATTTCGAATGCTCATTTGAAGTAGTTTGTTTCCCAGATGGCCCCATTATGAGAATTTCGTATATATTTCAGCAATATTCTTAGTGTTTCTTATTGGTAAATGTCTGGATCCGTATCTATCAAGTGAAGTATTACTTTCACAAACTAACATTGTTACATTGAATACCGGTTAAAGTAATCACACCCTTTGGCTTCCACCAATGACCAAAACGAGTCTTCCAATAATTTTAATGAAGTGAATAACGAATTTGGTTTTTGCTGAAGGGCTCTTGAAACCCATTTAATGGCATGTCATTTCTTTTTTAATCAGTAATTTCTTTCATCGATGGTAATAAACTTGTCGCTTATGACACACGTTTCTGAATTATTTATGGGAAAATGATGGATTTGTTATTCATTGCAGTTCTTGTGATGAAATATAATACCATAATTGGTTTTCTGTAATTATTGCACCAGCATCGATGTTTATGCTATTTATCAATTATACAGAAAGACATGATTCATTAAAAATCAACTGCTAACGTGAGGAACTGAAGAAAACGTTTGTTTGGGAAGAACCGGGTAATGAATATTCATCAAGTATAGGCTGATTTTTCTGTAAATACATGCACTAAACGTTTCCAAACATTTTATTCGGTTTTCATTGGATAATCACACCTTTCAAAAAATGGTTATACTGAACGTTTGATTTTGTTATCTGATATTTGAAATCACATGAGTTAACGAACAAAAATGTTTTATTGTTAGAAATAGGCAACAGAAAAAATACTTAACAAAAAGTAGTTCAGGTTATATCAACATGCGTTCTGATGGATGAAAGTTTTTGTTTTGACTCTATAATATCTGAAAAAAATATGTTTATAAATGGAGAGTATGGAATCAGATTGTCAGAGTTACGAAATATCTGAAAAAGTGAAAATCATAATAACAAATGTTAGATACGAATTTTATGAAAAAATGCAATTCATTTATAGATTCTTGAAGTATAAAAAGTGTTTTCTATAACCCAGAATAAATAAAATTATGAAATTATGAAAAATTACATTTTTAGAAATATCATCATTAGTCTAATGTTTGAATTTTTCTCATTTTATTCAGTTCATGTTTTACAGTTTATGGACTACTGAAAGGAATTGCACCCAACATTACACCCAATCGTCAGATATTCATAAAACTTTTGAAAACGATATAATTCTGGCCCTAATAACATACTGACCTAATGAGGTATTAACTTTTCAATTTTTCAACTTTGAACTTGAAGCCATATCTACATATCGTATATTCACAATAGTGTGAAACTCTCTTCGTTGAAACAACTGGACCTGTACAACATCCAACTATTATTTTAAATATTTTTTTAACATAATGAGTTCTTCAATAGTACTATTGTTAATGTTATTGTCCAAATGGTAAGCTGATCGGGCGTCATCCCCGAAGCTCCAACACAGTCTAGAGGGCGTGGCAGCATTATCAACCAATGACCACTCCCCATACCGTGAAGTAAGTGATCATTGGGTCCCAGAATTATGTGTCTGAGCAGAAGCAATGAGCCAAGAATGACAGCTTTCTGCATTTGCCAGGCGGAGATTTCTGCCATCGTGCGGCATGAGCTTGAGATTCGAAAGTAGAGAGGGCATCATTCTACCAAGGACTCCAATATTCAGAACAACCATAAAATCTAAGTAGTTCGAAATGAAAATTTTGTTAGTTCATCTGTTTTTCCTCCTCTATTCAAACGAGCGTAGGACAACATCGGTGCCTCGTAAATCAGAAAAAGTAGCGTAGCTAATAATAAAGCGCTTTTTGGGCTGCGTTATGTCGGTGGAAATAGGCTGAGTCCGCATATGCTGAAAGTGCTGACATAAAGTGCATTAGGGTCATAACAAATATCGTCTTGCTGAAGGTGCATAATGATAAAGTTCCAATAGTTTCAATATAGGTATTAATAACATTATCATTATTATTACCATTTGGATTGATACGATAATTATCAACAAATTGAAAACGTGCCTTTAATACACATCATAACTTACCTTTACACCATACAATTGAAATGATTATCTCAGGAGTCATCACATAATTGAAACTATCCCGCGACAAAATGAGTTAAAGCAGCCTAACACCGATGCACTGAGCGTGAAGAAGAAAGGACGCATTGTGTTGGATTAGTATCAGGTAGTGAGTCACTTTGGAAGTTACAATCGCATTTTTGTTTTGTATTGTTGTCTTTAGGAGTCAACATACTTTTTTTGAGTGAAATTCATCATTTGAGGATGATCGATAGTTCAAAATATGTTTTTTTCCTCCTCACCAAATGATATTTGTAATCCACATTTGTTTTGAATGTACGATAAAAGCTTACGCACTCACATATTTATAAATTGAAAGGTGACGGTTTGAAGATTATGAAGATAAGGTTAATGGCAGAATGAGTGCTTCAATATTATACAATATATAATATACAAAATCGACTTTTTTTTCTATGTGGGAAAGGGTACCTATGAAAAAGGTGAACCTATCTATCCTAACACCTTTTTGGAGAATACTGATGAGTTTTTCATCATTATCAGATTTGGTGGGAAAATAGATGCAAATGATGGAATTTCTCAAAAAGTCATATTAAATAATTTGTGTTTTGGGATGGCTTGTATCAATTTTTTGTTTTGAGAGCAGATTGGGGAATGAGATGAAAATTAGACCATTAGTTCGAGCCTAGCGACAAATGATTCACTTGTAATTGTATTGTAATTGTTATGATTGAGAATTTTAAAGAAATGTTTTCACAATACCAAGTTTGGAAAACGTATAAAACAAAAAATATTTAAGAAAGTTCCAAACAATTATCATGAATGATACTTTTGTTCGATTTGGACTAATAAGACTGTTGATCATTTTTGAGGATACATTCTTTGTTTATTAGGGAGTCGATATGTCTTACTGTTTTTTGAGTATATAACTCTTTACTATTTGAAAACTAAACAAAGCTAAGTTAATAGAGAATCTATATTTGGTTTCTTTAGATTCACAAGTAAATGTATTCAGAACGGAAGAATATGATTTTTCCATTTTCTTAAGCAAAATTTATGAATACAAGTTACTGAATGATTGGACTTTTCAGTGGTTCCTATTACGCAGTAACTCTATGAAGTAAACTTTTCAGTTTGCCTTTCAATGCGTTTCAGCAAATTCTCTATTAATTTAGCTTTGTTCATTTTTCGGAAACAAAAAGTTATTAACCCAAAACAGTTACATATATTATCTGGAGATGGAAATTGGAATTGAATAAATATTTTCCTAAAATTTGTTCTCGTTATTGACGCCCAACGAAATTTCATCATGAGAAGATAAACGAAAGCTATAAACAACATCCACCCAGTAAAAGAAAACAGACGAATCGACAAGAATTATATACTTGCATAGCTTACGGAAAAATAATAACTCCCAAGAATATTCTATTAAACACAGTAGTGAATTGGCAGCTCAATAAATAAACCTCAAGGTGTGTAATTATGGTAGGCTCTAGGCCTCATATAAACTATAACCATCAGAGCGTTAAGCATAACGAATGGTAAAATAACATCAAAATTGTCAAACACAAACACGTTGATTCAACTCATTCAAATTGTATTTTGTGGGTATAGGGTGTTTTTTATAGAGGTATAGAACTTTGAAATGGAATAAAACAAAGAATTATTTTTAAGTTGACATGAAATTTACTTTATCGAATAATAATCTTCTGACATTATGATTCAAATATGACTTCTGACAAATGACCGCCACGGCTGGCTCGAACGTAGTTTAATCTGAAGGTCCAATTTTCGATTATTTTTTCCAACATTTGTGGCCAGATATCGGCAAAGACGCAACGAATGTTGTCCTCCAAGTGTTTAATCGTTTCCGGTTTATCGCCCTAGAATAGCGACTAGCGACAGAAAATAAGTCTAGTGGCGTTAAATCGCATGATCTTGGAGGCCAATATACGGGTCCGAAACGTGAAACTATGCGTTTACCAAACATTTCCATAAATAAGTCAATTGTGCATGTGATGTATCAGATTTTTCGCCATCTTGTTGAAACAACAGCTCAGTTGTTCAGTTGATGAACGAAAAAGTCAGTATACATGGCTCTATAGCGGTCACCAATGACTGTAATGTCAGTAATGATTCCATCAACCCATACAACACGTCAAACAATCAGTTTTTTTGGATGCAACGATGTCTCAACATACACTTGAGGATTATCATAACTCCAAATACGGCAGTTTTGTTTATTGACTTATCCATTCAAATGAAAGTGAGTATCATCGCTTAACAAAATGCGCCTATGAAAATCGGGAACAACGGCAATCTTGTTTTGGGCCCATTCACCGAACCTACATCTTGCTAGGTCATAGTGTGGCTTCAATTCTTGCACGAGATGGATAGTTTAAGCACGCGAACTAAGATCTTTCCACAAAATATTTTATTAAGTGGATGGACACATATCCAATTCCTGTGCACGATGACGGATAGACTGATTTGGGTCTTCCTCCATGCTATGTTCTACAGCAGCAATACATTCTTCTATACTTACTGTACTATGTGTATGTGGATGCGTATTATAATAAAAAGTAAACGTGGTGCAAAAAAGTTCCATAGTTATTCGAAATAATTGTTCTGATGGATGATTATGTTGATCAAAAAATGGACATAGTGCGCGATACGTATTTCGAACTCCACTCAAACTCAAAACAGTTCAAGTAGAGCCATGAAGATGATAGTACAGCCTGCCATCGAAAGCGCTTGCATATAATAAGTAGAAGTGATTAATGTTTCAAATACGTTTCGTAAACAAACGGTGGAATATTTTTAGGTTGAGAATTTTCTAATTGATTGATAATAAAAAAACAATGCGGTTACTTTTGGATTTTTCATACTTCTTGGAAGTGGCATACACCGCCCACGCCTCACTTCGCCTCTGGACGAAAGTCCCCTGGGAATTCAATTTGCAAAACAAAGTAACTGATATTTCTTGAAGCAGGGTATTCGTTACCTAAACTTGGGGAAATTATGAACTGAAATTCTGCAAAAACAATTCTCTTTTAATTTTTTCAGAAAGTCATAATTACCCCATTGTGCTCTATTAAAATTTTCATGGAATCTTCAAATAGCCCTTTTATGAGATACTAGTACTATGTTATTGTATCGCTACTGTTCCAATATTTTGACACAATCAGAATCAACGAACTTAAGCGTCTGCAGCCTTATAGAACAGTGCTTTCAAGAAATTGTTCTACAGCGCCGTCTAGTGGCGAGTTACAGAAAAATTCATAGCCTAAAAACTTCCTCTATGAAAAATTACTTATACATGTCAAGTTTAATCACGATCAGTTGAGCGATGTAGAAGTTCATCACTTACCAACCAACTAACCAACCAACCAACAAACATCCATTTTTATATAGTAGATTTGTTTCACCAATACACTAGATTATAATTTACTCAATGAATTCTACTATATTTAATAAAGAAACTATCTAAAAACATTCTAGATGTCTCTGATACTTTGATATACATGTTTAATATAACATACATAAATAGTATAAATATTTCCGAAAGCTTTATATTATACATACCCAATTTATATCAACTACTAATGGAAACT
The DNA here is from genome assembly GCA_015342185.1 of Leptinotarsa juncta. NCBI lineage: Eukaryota > Metazoa > Arthropoda > Insecta > Coleoptera > Chrysomelidae > Leptinotarsa > Leptinotarsa juncta. Next base: position 3,631 of record WOGJ01034687.1, on the reverse strand, counting down.
ATCAGAAACATAAAAACTGAAACTGTTGTGGAAAAATTAAAATCTGGCTGACATAGATTGGAGTAAAACATTGAAGTTTTGATAATTTTGCTGCACACACATACAAGTTGGTGAGCATTTTAGATGATTCTAATTATAGACCACATGCAGATATTTTTAAAGAACAAAAAATAATCTTTTATACTTCAATATCGCGTACATAAAATGTGAACCCAATCTCTATCTAAGAGAATACTGTACATATCGAAAAACTAACCCAAGAATCATTTATGAAAGATCCATTTGTATATAATGAATCAAAGGTTTGGTGAAAGCTTGATAGTTAACAACAAAAAACATGAATTGCGAAGCATACAATCAGTGTTGAAATATATCACAGATCAAAGAATGTAAACTTTCACGGCCAGAGATAAGTGTGTGAAAGTAATTTTCCGGGTTTTTTGGCCAGACGTTTCGGCTACTACTGCGGTAGACTTTATCGAAAGCGATGTGGTAATGGTCGCAGTGCCCGTGTTGGAGCATGTAATTACCCATTGCAAACGGGGTAACTACGAATTTTTTTTCAAGAACAGAACACAAGCACTATAGGAAAATCTTTAAAGCGCTTTAAGAGCGTGCCTTTACGAAAGTAGCTATTCACATTGGATTTGAATCGCTTGAGATTACATACATTTGGAAAACCATTCTCAGGAAGTTTATTTCACATAAACACAGTTCTCCAAATGAAAGAGTTCTTGAACGGTGAACTTCGAGGTGTACTGAGTTGAACCTAAAAACGATGAGCAGCCACAGTCCGTCGCGTATTTCTGATGTGACCCCTCTTGATGGAATCAAATGTGGCAAGTGACTTGAACACTTCCCGTGAGAGTATCTATATAAAACAGACTATCCCCAACATTCCTTAGATGTTCCAGACTACCAAGGTTGCAAGTAATGTTCGTGTTATGCTTAGGGACGGAGCTCCATACATGAGTACAATATTTCACAGAAGATCCGATATAAGCTTTACAAAGCATCAAAAGCTGCTGAGGTGTGTACTGCTGGTACGGAACAGTGCTCCAAGCTTTTGAGAAGCAGCCTTTGCAATTCCAGTGACATGATTGTGTGCCAAAATATTTTGTTGTCCATTTTAACCCCCAACAAACTTATCAAAGCACAAAACGGAATTGTCTGACCTGTCATTATTATGTCCGGTTTGGAGACATTTATCTTTTTTAAAAGAAGCGATGCCTGGATTTTTGTGGCATTGAATTGAACCTGGTTAGTTTCATCCCCAAATAATTTCTTTTAAGATGTGAAACTTTCTGCTGCCGGTGAAGATGTGCATTAGCAGCCGATGTCCTGGAATCCAAATGGAATGACGAGAAAAGTGTGCTATCGTCAGCAAAGCGATATATTAGATTCTGTGTTTCTTTCAATAGGTCGTTGATGTACAATAAAAAGAGGGTAAATGTATTCGAGAGATATCGACGGCCACTTGCAGGGAACGTTCTTTCAGGAAGCTATAGAGCCATACACAAAAATGATACGACAAGTCATAGCATTGAAGTTTGGTCAGCATACCCTCATGCCACACACGGTCAAAGACCATAGAAATATCAAGTGCAAAAGCTCTTGCCTCTCAATGTTTCTCGATTGCGTTATTCCAAATATGGGAGACATATGATAGAAGGTCACCTGTTGATCTTTGTTTCTGAAAGTCATATTGATGATCGGTCAAGATGTTGAAGCCTTCCAAATACTTAAGGACATAATGGTGTACGGCTTTTTCCATGATTTTTGATATTACTGATAGCAAAGAGACTGGTCAGTAGTTATTTGGAAGATTTTTTTGCCGTTTTTGGGAGCAGCTGTTGCGAGCATCAACAAACCTAGTTTGGTACTGTACTGTACAGTGCTGAGATTTTGGCGACACTACTGGTAGGCGAGATTCTTGAAGGCGACAGCTTGCTCGTCATTATTTTTGAACTAAGGTTTGCCGTTAGAAGTTAGAAGACGTGGCTAAGTTTCTGTTAATTGCAATATCTGATCTTGTTTGTGTATCTGGAAGGACAAGTAGCCATATTTTATTAATGTTCATTGCCTCTTCTTTTATATTGAAATTATCCCTGTGTTTTTGAATTTCTATTGTCTCTATATATTATTGGATAGTATTTTTCAGTTTTATCGGGTATTACTGTAACTTCGAATGAGATAATGTGAGTAACCTATTTGTTGAGAGCATGTTCGACTACAGCTAATTTGTAGATTTGTCCAAGGTGACCTCTTGTGTTCAGAGAAACAAGTATCTATACTTCTTTTCATGGTTTCAATGTAGACCGACCCGCAGCTACAAGGTATCCGATATACCTCGGATGTCGCTGAAGGAAACCTTAGCTGACCTTAGAGTTTTTCTAATAGTTTTAGTTGGCCTAAATATTGGTTTCATGTAATGTTTCTCTAACATTCTCCCAATCCGATCTATAACATTTTCAACATAGGAAAGGAAATCTTTTTCCTTAACCAGCCTAGCTGGGATTACTTTGATGTTTTCTCACCTGGGTGGTATGGCCCGTTCAAATTCTCCTACGCTGTACCCATTCATTCCCCTTGAAGGCATTTTTCAGGTGATTGTGTTTCTCAGGAAGAATTTCAGGTTCACAAATAAGTCCACTACATCCAGGCATACAAACCGGCAGATCACAACCAAAAACCTGGAAAATAACTTTCAGACAATATATATATATATATATGTTAGAACAGAATTAACGAAATATATCAAAACTGTTATGATGAGCAATAAAAAAAAAACAAATGAGAGCTTAAGGAATGTGAAAGAGCTTTTCAAAACTCATCAATTAAGTTATCATGTTTATTAATTGCTCGCGATTGCAAATGCCTTTTTCAGTATTGTTAACATTGCCTGAAACTACAGTATTATTTTTAATTTGTGGAGATGATTATAAAGTAATGCGTTAAGCGGCAGATATTTTATAAAAACAAAATACAGAAAAATATTCACTATTCAATGATAATAAGGAAACATTTCAAAGGTATGATCAATAAACAATTATAATAGAGAATGTATTGCAGAAAAAACAATGCAGGTAGTTATCGTAAACCCTATAAGTCCATATAATAAACATGATTTTCATTTTGTATGGACGTAGAAAACCAAAAATTGTTATAGATAAAAAATTAATTTACCAAAGTTTTTGCTTTGTTTAAAATTGCTGTTTTTGAATATCTTTGTAACAAACATAAAGTTTGTTAGTAAATGTAAAAAGAGTGAAGATTTCATTGATAATGAATAAATTTAAATACTGTATTTCATCAGTTCGGACTTCCATTGTCTAATATAATATAAATTAATTTGAAAACCTTGAAAAAGCAATTAAAAAATTAATAAGATTAACCAAAAATAACAATTTCATTAAACAAAAAACTGAAATTACAATGAAATAACATACAAGCAACAACCAAACAAATAAAAATGGAAATATTAATAAAAGCTGAAAAATAAAAATCAAAAATTAGTATTAACAAAAAATACTCTGTAATACAAAGGAAGGTCTCGAAAAAGAACTAGGCATCATCAAAAATAACCTACAATGGAATGGTTACTCCAGAGTGATGGTAGAGCAGGCCTTAG
>WOGJ01034586.1:0-25360 GCA_015342185.1 Leptinotarsa juncta | reverse complement strand
CGACCTCATGCATGTATTTTTATGATATTTAGTATGTTATAAAAATATCCCTAGACTTTTCCGATGTGTGTATATACCGATAAGTCTGGAAATTCCAAGTTTATTTCCTTTCTTCAGTATCTTATTCATATGCACCTAACATATTGGGATTATTTTGACATATGTTAGGAGAAATATAATATTCTTGTTTCAACGGCAAGTTAGGAATTCCATAATCAAGTACCCTAAGAATCTTATTTATATATTTATTTGATATCTTTGTTAACTGCACTTTCTTCTTCCTCAGTCTAAGTCTAGGAACAATTATCACAATGACAATTTAATTATTTTTACGGCTTTCTTGATAGCGAAACAGTCGTTCAACATTGATAACACTAATTTCAATGTGATGAATTTAAAAGAAAATACTAACAGATTTTAAACAGTATGTACAATCGAAGGTAGAGAGGATTTATCTTCTGACAAAATAGTATAAGTATAGAAAGAACCACGAAACAAAAAAGAATATGATATTTACAAAGATACTAAAATTCGCCAACATTAGATTTTATTTCAATCCGTTATCAGTGTCATTGCTTTTCGAGTTTGAAAGCCGTGGATTTTTGGAATTTCTTCCAGGAAGAAAGCAACTCGAAAGAAAAGCAATCACACTAAAAACCTCAGCCGTGAAAGTCCAACTAAACCATTTTGTCAATCTGTTATGTTTAATCATAGTTCCTCTCAAATTTGTCGTAATTCAAACAGTTTTTGAAATATCAGTAGCTATAATTAGTAGTTATATTTGAAACCGTTTATAATTTTATTTATAGATGTGTATCTATCGTTAAAAATATTCGATTCGATCCATATAACTCAATTATTTATAAAGTCAATCTACCAAAAAGCGTTGATATCTACAACTACTTCCTACTGGCTATGTTCATGCAATAAAACTCTCAACTTCATTTCGCAAATGTTTGCATAATCATTTTGAAGTTGTTTCTGAATGCTGAGTATAGTCAGTTGTGTCTTAGACAGATTTACCTCAATGAACCAAACTGGGACCACCAATAATCTTTTTATCACTCACCGACTTTAAAATCTGTGACTAAAAAAGTGATGCTGGTGACTCAATATCTATATAACAAAATATCTAGAGAACACCAGTTTTCGTATCACGCAAGGTGAAAAACTTAGCAGTTCATTTAAATTTTTTAGTACCATGTGAAGCAATTGTGATACTCAAACCCATAAAAATACTATACATTCATTACTATGTAATAAGTGTAATTTGTCAAGCTCGATGAATACCTACAATTTAGCTATACACCATGACTCTCTAAGAAAAGCCGATACGATTTCCTTGTATACATATTTTGGAAATATACGCCGAAAATATTTGAAAGGTGTTTTAATAACCACATTTTTGTCTGGTTAAAGTAATCGCGTGTGAAAATATTCGGAAATTTTATCAGTAGGTGTTACTGTTGAAAATGATGGACATGAAGATAAATTACATTTTAAAGAAACATCAGATCGTCGATGAATAAATAACGATAAATCGTTATTAATTGCTTTCCAACTTATTCATATTTTTGTCCATACTGTTCCTTAACTGTTGAACCTTATTAGTTGTAAACAATAAAGACACTTATTATTATTATTATATGCCAGAACGTTAACTTCCTGAAACAATAATATTTGCGTTAGACAATGATTCAAGAAAGATTTTAAGGAAATGGTCTACTCGAAGGGCGTTTGCTATCACCACAAGGTGAATATCTTACTTTGACGATCGAGAAGACATATACCAGGTCTCTTTTTTTATTTTTGAATTAAACTATAATAAACACATCTGCAGACGGCTTAAAAGTTTTATTAAAAGTTCCAAATGTGGTGAAATGACACCCAGTATTCAATAGATTGTATATGTCAACAATACGGAAAGTGCAAAATTCCACAATGCCAGACGAAAATTTCTAAAACTCATACAGCCTACCTGACAATTTTCTTATGAAATGTTGCTTTCTCCTCCTAATTTAAGTTTGTAACGTCGTTGATTTTTTTGTTACAAATACTGATTAATAACAAAACGGATTGCAAATAAGCACTTTAAACAATACACCACACTGATACTTTTTAATTTATGCAAAACAGTAACTGTCTGTCTAACTTGTCTACGAACAAGATTACTCGATTTGATTCATATCGAAACCATAGTGGGTTTTCTTTCAATAATGACAACCCACTGAATGGTCAATCACTCTGTATAGAGGACCCCCAAAAAGTACGTTTATGAATTTGTAACAGCTGTAAACAAAACAACTAAACTTTGTTTAATTATTGTCCAGTATCTCCGTTTTTGTACAATACATTTTCACGATTCCTTGTAAATGAGAAACTCAAAAAACTTCAAAATCGAATTTGAAGAGATATCATTTGATCTTCGGTAACATTCTAAAATGTGGAATTGGGGGTATTACCCTTGTTACCCCATGGATACGCCAATGATTCAAATATAATCAAAATGGAAAATCCATGGATTAGGGGACATGAAACCCTCTACATTATGGGTAACTTTCTGAAAATTTAGTAAGGCCACAGGTATTAGTATAAATTATATTTACTTGGTGACAATGAATATTGAGGTAGTGTTAATAATTCCAATACCTACTAAAAGTATTGTTTTATCCTAATACTATTCAATTGATACATACTGAAACTCCTAGACCATTCACTTGAAAGTTAAGCTAGAAGTTATTTAAACTACTTTTGTATCAATTTTATTACATCAAAAGTTTAAGCACATTGAAATCGTAAAGATAAATTTAGATAATATTCTTCTTATTAGACGATTCCAGAATATTCTCAACATAGGCTCCATGCACGAAAAATTAACGTTGTAATTGAAAAATAGTAAATACTTTAGACTTACTTTGTTAATTTAGTAGCTACCTAATATGTATAAACACAGTAAATAAATGAATTATTTCACTTATAAGGTGCCCATTTCAATCTTCAAACTAGCTTCATAAAAAAAGTATTTCATTCAAGTCCTCCATTTGGTTGAAATTTATACTATTATCACTCTCTATAATATATCCACACTGTAATAATACACCCACACTAATTTCCTGTATCAGGATTTCTAGGACCTTCAACACAATTAAAAATAATTTTCACAAACTTTTACTAAGGATTTTTGAAACACAATATATTGACGAAGATGACAATCCTGTTATTTTGTTTTGGAGTATTTGTTTACCATAGTTACGTCAATAACTTCCAAAGTTTGATCAATTTTGTCGACAATCCGTTTCATCGATTTTGAAACCCTAAAAATACTTATATCCATTTCCTTCAAGATCTATACGCAGGTAAGTTACATTTTACTCTAAATGAATATTTCCAACAGTCCCAATAGAGTTTGATGGAAAAAACTATAGCAGAAATACCTCAAAGTAATAAAAAGTGGCCCTGACATTTAGTTTCTACACAAATCACCGAAAACTGGCATAGAGTGTAACAAACTAACAGCAAATTATCTGGAATTCATCTGAAAATGAATTAGAAAATGTAGGAAATACCAGTAGCTATTCTTTTGTACCTGTTGTCCCAGATTTTCAGAGAGAATTAGCTGTATACATTCATACTCTTAACCAATTAGTAATTTATGTGAAAAGTAAAGTGATTCACCACAAACAGATTATTATTTTGGGCGTCAACTCTAGTCGGATGATTATTGATCGCAATTTCCCTAGCAAGAAACTGCCGAGAATTAATATACAGAATCTGCTTGGAAATACTGCAACGAAATATGTCGATGACCTCAACGACCTCTTTGACAATGATCATATTCAGCAACAATAAAACTAAACGCTACGTCATCGGCTCGTTTTGCACCAGAAATGAATACTTTATATACATTACAGTCAGTCAAATTCCAATTCCTAATAGATGGTCGTAATAATATACTATGATTTATGAATCTGTACGCGTCACTTTTTGCTCCAAGGAGACTGCCAACACTATACTGGTTATCTTATACGTCGCTTTTACTACGTGAATTCCTGTACCTGCCACTTCTAACAAATATACGCTACTTACTTGACAAACCAAACTCGACTACATCTAGAGACCGATGGCTGAACACGAAGCCGCCAAAAAGCCTTTCTGTGAGGATATCGGAAAAACTCGGCGCTCGTCGTAGTTGTGCGCATTAGCTCGTTTTACAGGAAGGATGAAGATTAGAAGCCCCTGCTTCAGTGTTTCATCGAAAAATATTATAAAATGTGCAAAAAGTGTGTAAGTTTAATCGGTTTACGTTTGTTTTATTTAACATGAGTTCAGACATTGTTAGTGTAAGTGCAAACTGAGTGAAGTATATAAGGTAAGAAGTGCTGAACTATTAGACGGGTCGTATTGGGATAGGCGGTTGCTGGGATAAGAACGGCCGGCCGTTGTCTCAAGCAAAATGGCTTCGATGACAGAATCTCGCGCGACTAACACGTGCATATTTGAGCGTTACAGCGTTTAATATTTACATTTCGAAAATAGTGTTTTGAGTAAATGTGAGGAGTCTACAATTTTGCTCACTGCTGTTGAATATTCTCAGAAAATCACAACACATACTCAATTCATATGAGTGATATGTTCAACTCCCACAAGGTAACTCTTTAGCTATTTTTCCAGTTCTTCTTCGAATAAGTCTTACCTAATTAGAAAATCGCTGTTCATTGCTCTTCGAGTACCTACTTAATGTATATTGTGCGCATGCTCGGTTTTGCAACATACGACCCTAGATTTCTACTGCTCAAGCTAGTTGGGCAGCACTGATTCTCAATTTATACTGTTTCTGACAATATTCGAAATATTTAGAAGAAGAAAGCATATTCAGTCAGCAAACTGCCGACTATTGAAGCAGGTATAGAACAGGCTAAAGATAAAAAGCAGGTACTAAATTGATGACGTGTCATTTTCGAGAACGTTCTTCTATGTATAAAATTGACACTCCATATTGGAGAGGCTTAATGAGATATATTCAAGTTGAAAGTGTTTATACTAGTAGAAATTGTTGATGAGGTGAATAATTTATTTTAGTTGGATACACTGAACGACCATTTGACAGTAATATCGTATTGTGCTGTGCGAAAAAAAGGACTAATACTGTCGCTAGGTATTGATTAGACGTGTCTTTTGAAGATAAAGCCGCCGTGTTTTCTATTGTATGTATTATTTTCAAGATATATGTATTATTATCAAGATGTATATAATTCACGTGGTTCTTCAGGATATTTCAACCAAATGTAATATGCTGGGAACGTCATAATTATTACTAGTGATTGCTGTTGTAGAAATTTGTGTAGAAATAACTTAATACTCGGACGCTACAAACCATTGTAAGGCAGATTATAAACACCACGTACTTGACATAAGCGAATACTTTTTCAGAAAAATAGCAATATGGCTGAAGAAGAATATCGCAAGAAAATGGAGAGTCTCCAGCAGTACATTCCATTCTTGGATAATATGATAATCCAACTCAGAGATCCGAGTAAAAAGAATAGAGAGCAACAGCTCAGCAAGATGGAGTCTCTGCACGCAATGATAACAGACAGGAAAAAAAAGTAAGTATTATCGGTTTGTACGAAACTAGTGAAATAAATTCAGGTTTTTATGTAGAGGCTAAAGCTTTGAAAATATATACTTAACAATGTAGATTTTGGTCATATTGTGTCTTGAGAGTTACACCAGTTTCAAGTTGCTTTCTGATATCGAGTTTGTAGGAGTTTATAAAAATTTTTCAACTAGAAAATTCAATTATGAACTTTCTATGTTTTCAAGTTTACTTTTCCTGAGTGACATCTGTGGTGATAAAACTAAATCAACTCCTATTCTGCCCAAATAAACAAAAAGATATTGTATGATATATAAGTGGTATTTTCTTTTGTGTTCTGTGCCCCCATTAATCTTGGCATCTAAAGATATTTGAATAAATCAAAAGTATATGTAAGATATACATGTATTTTTTATTGTTTCTTGTACACTGCAGAAAAAAATCCCTAAAGCGCTTTGGAAGCGGTGCCTGTGTATAAGTGGCGATTCAGTTGCATTGCTCCCTGATATGATTTTGTTCGGTTTAAGTGTATTATCAGCTGATATTGGACATCTGAATGGAAATGAGAGACGAATGTGTTTTCATCAGCAAAGCAACATAAAAGTATTAGATGGGCTGAAAAGTTCGTATGCTAACAAACAGATGGCGCTACTACTATTAAATCCATATAATTCACAGTTAACCCTGGCCCTCAAAAGACACATGTACATATTTCACAGCTGTCGGACTAGTAGTTTGTGGGATAGAACATTTTGAGCGAAGCAACTTTTGTTAGTTTGAAGAAAATGGATAAAAAGGATTTTCGTCTGTCACTTAAGCATTGCTTTTTGGCAAAAAAAACTGTTGAAGCCGATGCTTGGCCGTAGAGAATTGGTTTGCTGAGTTTAAATGAGGTGAAATGAGCTCCTAGAACGATTTACGCAGTGAACGCCCCGAAGAGGCTGTTACCGATGAAAATGTCAAAAGAGTTCACAAAATAATTTTGGATGACCGTAAAGTGAAGTTGATCGAGATAGCTGAGGCTCTAGAACATGTTGGACATATCGTGCGTGAATATTTGGGTATAAGAAAGCTCTGTTAAAAGTGGATGCCAAGCGAGCTTACAGTTGAACAAAAACAACAACGAACTGATGATTTTGAGCCCTGTTTGAAGCTGATACATCCCGAAAAACCTGAATTTAGGCTTTGTATGTGACAATGAATGAAACGTGGCTTCGTCATTTCATACCAGAATCAAAACGATCATCATCTGAGTGGATTGCACGTGGAGAACCGACTTTAAAGCGTGCAATGATGCATCATTCGGCTGGCAAGGTTGTGGTATGAGTATTTTGGGGTGCGCATGGTATAATATTCATCGACTATCTTGAAAAGGAAAAACCATCAACAGCGACTATTACATGGGGTTATTGGAGCATTTAAAGGCCGAAATCACGTAAAACGGTCCCATTTGGAAAAAAAGAAAGTGCTGTTGCATCAAGAAAATGCACCTTGTCACAAATCAATAAAAACGATGGCAAAATCACATGCATTACTTCTGCATCTATCGTATTTTCCAGATCTGGCCCCCAGTTACTATTTTCTGCTCTCAGACATCCATTAATCGCCAATAAAGAGGTAATCGTCGAAACTGAGGCCTATTTTGAAGCTAAAGACAAATCGCCCTCTTGGAATTTCAAAGTGTTTCAATATTCCGAGATCCCGTACTACATACATGTGAAAAGGTCGTCCAAAAACCAAACAGAGGCTAGTATCGTCATAATGAAGCAATAAAGCTACCACTGTTTTACTTTTATGTCCTGAAGACGCCAACTAGAGTTTTTATTTTGAGACTCAGTAACCTTTTCCGACACCATGCATACGAGTAACAGACTTTTTATCAATACTATTGGATCCGAGATGGGGAGATGATATTATTGGGAGTCAAGGATTTAATGTCTACATATAGTTCAGCTCAGTCTGAACAAAAGAATCCGAGTTTTTCAGTATCTATTCTATGTCAACTTAATACAGTTTTCAAAATTACTGTCAATCAGTTTACGAGGCAAGAATCTTCAAATTTCTACTGAGATTGCATGGACCATGAAAATCTTCCGCTCGTATTACCGTCATTTCCAAATCCAGCTATAGGAATATCTATTCCGGTCCCAATTAGGTTTTAAAGGCCTCGTGTATCTATTTTATTATGCATTACTCATTTAATTTTTTTCAGTTCACCATTTTTAGTGGTGTTGATTACTGTCTTTGCCCATTGTGAATTTGAAGCATCTGTCTTGCCTTCACATTCCAATTTTATATGAGTAGCGAAAGTTAACTCTCCAGAAATCATTTTATGAGTAAATGTTTCGGTTTTTTTCTCTTAGTTCGTTTGCTGACATCTTCTTTATGGTATAAAAAATTTCCCTTGCAGCAAACTGTTATTATTTGTAAGAAACAGCCCCTCTATTGAAATTCGACAGTCCATTCACGTTTTATTTTAAACTTTATATATAAGAGTTTCTTTTCAACTTATTTTCGTTGGTCTCACAAGTAATTTTGGGAATCTAACAGAGAAGCTTCAGCATTGCCGACATTAGGGTGAAAAAAATCCCGTTATGACTGACCTGCAAGAAATATATCTTGGGTAAATATTCAGTTCTTTCATCTGCGATTAATTCAGCGATTATGCCATGACTCAGTCAGTTGGACAGAGTTGGAACTGTTGTTAATTAAAATGATTAAAAGATAATATACTTAAAGGTAAATATGACTCAACTATCGTCATAAAATAATTTTTTATACGAAATAATATGAAAAATAATTAAGATACATATCTGTCTCAGAAATATTCATCCTCAATCCATGGTAAATGTTTCTTATAACATATATTTGACAAACTTTGAAACTGTTTCACACAGTGAACGCTTTGAAATGATTCGTGCATTATAATGGACGACCTACCTCTCAACATTGAGAAAGCTAAGACTGTCAGGGAAGTGCTTGACGTATTCGTCTCCAAAAACAGATAAGAGAGGACGATTTCGTCGAAAACTGATGGCCTTTATCAAGGCTTTGGAATTTGAATTCCATTTGAAAATGGATTCGATAAAGGTTTCGTCGAAAACAGTCTACAGAAGAGTAGTAGAAGAAGCTATTCGCCGTCGTGGTACACGACGGCAAAGAGGCCAACATGGGACCGATGCCTTCCACGTCGGCTACAAAACTGTTGGTTGAGGTACGACGATTCCTCGGTTAAGACCGTGCTGAAAGAATGCGTGCTGAAGCCTCAAGTAATGCGAGTTTCTTATTGTTCTATAGGCGCAGCGATACGATCCGACCTAAAAAATAGAGAATTAATGTCAATTGTCAATCAGTGGTCAAACAATCAGTTGTCAAACTTAGTGAATATGCTAACCGGAAGTCTTATAAAGAGTTATTTTGCTTCGGCCTTCGACTAGCAAGCAATAATGAGTATTGCGATACAAGGACAATTTGGGTTGATGTCCGAATTTTAGAAAAAAATGCCCCTACCCGCTATTATATGTTAACACACTTCTCTCTTTATTATTTTTAGTTCTTACAAGTATTTTTTCTATTCCTGAACCATATCTCGAACTATGTAACTAATATCTACAAGTCAAACTGACTGATTGAAAGACTTTTTTTAGAATGGTTGGAATTAAAGAAATTTAAATTATTGTAACAAAAACTTCTGCCATGGAAACGAAAGAAAATTCAAATGCACTTGTATTCGTTTAACTCAATTTATATGTAAGTTAAGGTCATTTTATATTTTCTATTCTGTAATCATATCTTTGAGATATGATTAGATCTATGAATATATGTATATCTAGGGGGCAAAATACCTGTGGACGGATAGAGGCAATCTAATAGCACCATTAAATTACCTGTATTGAAGAAAAATATCTTCAGCTTTCAAGGAATGGCTAATAAGACGAATTGACTATCCTTAATTGGAATTGTATTAAATTTCGAATGTACCTAAGTTGTAGTGGGCTATAATACTGTAGAGATAAGAGAATTTGTAGTATGTTACTGAGACTAAAATTGGCGTTTCATTTTTATATGCTGCCAAATTTATCGCTTTGGAAATGTGGAGTATTTTCTTCAGGGATAACTCTGTATTATATAGTTGTATAAATTTCAAGAAACAAAAACGAACGTGTACACTTATCAGTGGTAAGAAGGTTTCTTGGTCTTGGAAATCAATAGGAGTGATTAAAATAGCGATGAGGAATGTAATTTACCTCTATAAAAACACTCCTGAACAATTTCGAAACACCGCACAGCTTGAAATCTGACCAGTGGCGTTCGCAGAAATTCTTTTTTAGGGATATGAAAAGGAATTCCAATACGTAGTCAACTAATGCATGGGATATTTTCAGGATTACAAAGAAGGACAATAATAATGAATTCAAATGTGAAGGATATTTTGGTATTGTAAGTCGAGTATAATTTTTTAGGTCAGTCCATATAAATCTGTTGAACAAATCTCTTAAAATCTGTTTTTCCGTTAACCAGCTTTCACCCCTATGAACGACAATTCTCAAAAGTCGAAACTTGTGCGAGCCGAGGACTAACGAGGTCTTACCTTTTAACGTATGATTCCTAACACGTGTTCGAACGACCGGTTCACACAGCGGTCGGTTGAGAGAGTGAGGCAAACCACCCACGTCAACTCGCCAGGCTATCGTCCCACCATATAAAATTCTTCTATCACGTGAATCATTGTTTTCAATGTATTGGTCAAAATTGAATTGAATATTGAAAGGAATATAAAGATAACATTATCCTGTTTCCCTAGATTTCACGAAATTGATCTCTATTCTGAACAAAGTTTGAAACATATTTGTAAACTGTTTAAATTTGAAGATATCGGACATGCAACAGAAGCAAATTATTTGATGAATTTTTATCTGCTTTATGGAACCTCTTGTAGGTAACCCTATATGTGAAAGATTCTTTATGTAAAGAGGTTTTCAAATACAGATTGTTAAAAAATCTTACTGATTGCTGCTTTCATATTTTAAATTAATTTGAAAAATATCTCGGACATCAGTCAAGTGTATGATTTTTACCTATTAGAAACTGATACTTTATAGCGTGTCGTATTTATATTTAAGAACAGGCTGCTTTAAGAAATGCATGTATTGTGATGATCTTTTTTTAAATCTGAATTGTATTGTCTTTCCTTTGACCTATATTCTATTTTTGTAAATGTTATGGACTCAACAAAACTTCATCTGATTTAATATATTGTCCGCTTCTCTTCCAGATTGAAGTTGGAAACTCTAAACAAATGTGAAGATGTTATATCAAAATTATACTTGAAGGTGGTAAGTATTTTTGGTTCGAGCTTGTACAGGAATCTCAGAAAATGAACATTTTTCAGAATCATAAACCGTTAACTATAGTTAGAAAAGAGAAGGCACCTAGTCCTAGGTCAACACCTGCAAGTCCTAGTCCCCCTAGGGATATTAGAAATGTTTTCGATATTAAACCGTTACCAATTCCTACAGAGAGGTATATAATTATATGTTCATTACAAACAACAAAAATAACTCTGATGGTTTTTCAGGTTAGAACCAATGTCCCACATTCCGAAAATAGACATCTACAGTAGTGCAGCTGAAAGTCTGACAAAGTCAAAACCTAAAAATAATTCGCCTTTAAGTATCAAATGCCCGGACATGTCAAAACCGCCTATAAGTCTTGATGATCTCAAAGACTTAGAAGAAGATGTCCAGGAGAAGATTAATGAAGGAGCTTCTTTAAGCGAGCTTAATAACATGAGAGACAAACTTGCTCATCAAATTCTAATGGAGCAAGTCAAATCGATATCGCCTTCATCTACGAGGAAGGCTAGTGATATGAATACTACTGTAAAAAATAATTTGAGCTTGAGTAAAAAGATGGACGAGGAAAAGATGGACGATACTCCACCCAAGCAATTTAGTCCTTATCAGGCACCTGAGACTGATTCCCCTAAAAAATCCATACAGTTGAATCTGAAACCTAAACCCTCTTCCAAAGTCATGATCGAACCAGTCAGTATTTTTGGTAAGATCATCTCTACAATTGACGAAAAAATCAAGGAAGATAAGAAAAAGGCTGAGAGGAGAAGTTCCCTTGTTAGAGATGAAAAAGTCAAGGCAGAGGATAAATCAAGTTCCGGTGAAAGCAAGAAGAAAGATAGTAAGCCAAAAGATGAAACTAGAAAGACGGAAGACAAGCCATCTTCATCTTCGAAAAGCGATAAATCGAAAGATAAGAAATATGAGAAAAAATCTAAGGGAGATTCTCAAAAATCCAAAACCGATACGAAAGAATCTAAGAACAAAGACGAAAAGAAAAAAGTTGACAAACACAGAGAATCCACTAGTTCTGAAAGAATATCCAAAGACGAACGCGAAAATTCAGACAAGGCTCATAATGGTGCAATCGTCATTGAGGATGAACCCATCAACAATACCAATAAGCAGAGCAAATCAGAGGCTACGTCAAATGAAACTGTTGAAAAACCCGATCTATATAAAGATCCTAAAATGGAAGTTATCAAGAACCATATTTCCAATCAAATTGAGGAGCTTAAGGAGAAAAACGAGGCGATTAACAAAGGTATGTCTCCTATTTATAAACGTTTAGCGGATAAATACCACCCCAAACCAAGGAAACCAATCGTCGATCCCGACATCGATCAGGCTGTCACTGATAGCATCGAAGCTAACATGAAAAAATCTCCACCTAAACCACCTATCCTGAATCGCCTAGCGGATGTACCACCTCCGCCTGCTAGTTTGGTGAAATGCTCTCAATTGGAACCGGAAATTCCTACTGCTCTTCAAAAAATTATGAACCCGTGCACTACGCAGTTGATTAACACTGTCGTCAGCCAGTTTATACATACTAGCACGGAACCGGAACGATTGATCCCACCAATGCAGCCCCTCATGCTTCCAGTTCATACTCAACAGATGATGACTAATCAACCCCTACCGCAGATTCCGCAGCTATTAGGAAATACTACGTTGATACCAAACAAGACTTTATTGCCCACTCCACCGCGGCTGATGTCGCCGAATGAAAATTTTGTATCCGATTATGCCAGGGAAGATTTTTGTATGCCTTCGAACTCTGGAAGGTCAGATATTCGGTTCGATCCTCCTGCGAATAGATTCATCCCACCTCTGATAACCCCTCAGAGGTTTAATCAGTCTTACCCCAACTACAATCAAATGGATACCATGCACAAGCTAGATTATTACCCTCCCAATGCTCCATTACCTGCCAACCAGTACAATGGGGGACCACCCCTTTTATCTCCTGAAACACCACATTACCAGGAACATAAGCAAAACTCTTTTGGGATGCCGTTCCGAGACTTCAAGCAACAAGACGATTTTAGATGGAGAATGGATCGCAGAGACTTCGAACCGATGCATCGGGGTCCTAAGACCTACAGGGAATTCAGAGAAATGCGAGAGAATAGTCGGGATCCGAGAGTTGCAAGAGACCACAGGGATTATAGAGACAACAGAGTTCTTGTTGACAGAGATACCAGGGATTCCAGAGAATCGAGAGATAACAGAGAATACAAAGATAATCGAGATAATAGAGAACCTAGGGACAGCCGAGAGTCTAAAGATCCTCGTTTGATTCGAGGAGACCCAAGGCTGAATAGAGAATTCGACAGAGGTAGATCAAGGGTTCGGGAAGACTATAGGCCCAACCGATTTGAGAGCAAATTCGATAGAATGTATACAAGGACTAATCGCAATAGATCGCGGTCTAGATCAAACTCTAGACCCAGAACAAATAACGACTCGGATTCATTCGTGTCTCCTCTGGATAGCTTGTACTCCGGAAAAGAGGAACATAAAACTGGTAAAGGCTACGGTAAGCAGCCTTTCCGCATTCCGAAAATAAAGAAGGAATCAGAACCGGTACGAGTGGAACCTACTAGCGAAGTTATTACGGTGCGGGATAACTCTGAGACGGATAAGGGCGATAAGGCGCCCCAGGCCGTAGAGGGTAATGACCAAGAATCTGATGACGGTGGTGCAGATACTGGTCATTGCGAGGCCAAAGATGATACGGATGAGGAGGCGATGGGGGATGCTAATAATATCGCAAGCAGCAGTGAACCGGAGAAAGTTCGGCAAGTTGGCGATATAGAAATTGAACATAGAGAAGTCGTTACTGATAAAGACGCAGAAATCACATCAAAAGACGTTATCCAAGATGAAAAACTGGCAGGTCCTCCGGAGCTCACAAAAAATGCTCAGAATAAAAATCTGGATGATACAACGAATTCTGTTCCTGCTGTACAAAGTGAAAACGAGAAACAAGACATTGTACAGGAAGCAACCAAAAGTCCGGAACACAAACCACAGGAAACCAAACCCCCTGTAGAACAAACCATCCTTGTTCAGTTCTTTGGGAATTTGTTATTAAGTAATGACAAAAAAGAAAAAAAGACGGCCCTCTATTCTCTCATAAGCACGTTCTCAGACAGTTTCAACAAAAAAGAATTGTCGAAAATAGAGAAAATCATCAAAGCTGAAGAAGAAGATAGTTCTGAAGATGAAGACGTTCCAAAAAAGGCTAGTCCAAAAGCGGAATCAAAGAAAACTGAAGAAACAGCTGGAGAAGTGTCTGAAGTGAAACAGTCCGCAAAACAGCCTCTGGAAGCGACAAAAGTTGCTGAACCTGTTGATAAAATGCAAGAAACTGATGCTGCACCAGAAGATGCGATTCCCGAAGATGTCGCTCCAAAGAATGAAATTATTCCGAAACGTAAATTGAGGAGACGCGTTAAGCGAATTTCGTCAGAGTCTCCCAATGATTCAGCGAATCGCGACAAAGATGAAGAGGAATCGCCTCCTACTGAAACCATGTCTTCGGAGTTTCCTGAAGATTCGGCGGATAGCGGTAAAGATGAAGAGGAAGCGCGTCCAGCTGAAACAATGTCTTCGAAGATAACTAATACTGACTCAAATTTGGATAGCTCATTGATACAGGGCGACGTAGTTGTCACCGTGGGAGAAAGAATCAAATCTAGGAAGAGGACAACGACGTGCTCTATAAAACCTAGGAAAAAATGCAGATCGGAACTGGACAAACTCCACGAGGACATCCAGGATATGTTCATACGCGATGGAGTTCTGACAGCGACAGGTAAAAGGATGTGTCATCTGTTGAAAGATGATCCCAACGCTCTATCGGTCCCGTCATCCGGCGAATCCGAAGAACCCCTTAAAGTCCGGAAAAAACCCGGCCCTAAAACGAAAGTGAAGACTTCTGATCACACCGAAGTAAACACGATGAAGAACGTCAGAGTTATAATTTCCAAAATACCCGAAAGCGAAATACAGGAGAACGAAAAATACTCGAGGAGGTTCACAAGAAGTATGACGTATGAGGATAGCGATAACGAAAATTCTATTATCGAAGAGGATTCCAGAAAGGAAGCGTCAGATTTTGAGAACGATTCAGGGTCCGAAAGCAGCGAATATGAAAAAGAACCTTCCCTAACGAATGAGACTAAGCAAAATGCCAAACTTAGAAAAAAGTTGAAGAGAAAGCGTGGTGGATGGGCAAGTGGGGTGATTAAGAAGAGTAAGAAGAAAAAGCATGTACCAGGAGATGTCGCTAAACCGTCTGTAGAAGAGGAACTGAACGATTCCAGCTCCAAAGATTTCTTGGAGCCCGATAAGGAATATTTTGTCGATTTTGCTATGCAGTCCTCCTACGCTTGTAAATTGTGCGATTTCAAGGGGAAGTTCATCACAACGCATTACAAGACGGTTCATCCCGATTCGGAGGTGCTGAGTTCGAGGTTTACGCCAGCCGTAGCTGCCGAATCTATAGCGGACTCGAAGAAAAACCTAAGCAAATACGAGGCCTGCGCGACAATGAGAGGAGCCAAGAAGGTCAAGTTTGTTTGTAGGTTTTGTACGGCTAACACAGTAGTGTTTCCGACTTTGTTTTATGACCACTTGTCTACCCACACCGGCGAGTATAGGCACATTTGTCCCAATTGCGGCATTTGTTTTTGCGGGGCCAAAACTCTTAAATATCATATGAATACCGTTCACAAAGAAGACGCCCTGCCGATTGTTCGTAAGAGTTACAATTCCACCATTATGTTCGGATATATTTGCAGCGAATGCAACTATGTTCAGATGAACGAGAAACTAGTGCAAGAGCACGTGAATATTTACCATCTGATCAGACCGAATATTTATAAGATTAATCTATCAACTCACTTTGACGAGGAGATAGAGAAACTGCAGAAACAATCCGAAACTCCTGAACTGATGATCAAAGAAGCAGAACCAAGTGAGAAAGCATCCGAGGCCGTTATGGGTAAAGGCAAAGGAAAATCGATTGCTGCCAATTCGAAAGAGGATATTGAGGACGTTATGGAAGAACCTGAACCCGAAATGGCTCCTCCAAAGCGCCGAAAACCCGGACCGAAACCGGGGCCAAAGTCCAAGAAAAAATTGCTAGAGAGAAGGTACTTGCGGTCCAAAGAAGCCGAATCAGAAGACACCACGACCGATAGCGAATCGGTTTCAAGCAGAAGCAGCGATAAAGACGTTGAAAAAGCCACGAGAATTCGCTGTGATTTGATATTAGACGCGGAAAAGATACTTCCGGGCAAGAGCAAGCGAGCTGCCAAGGCCAAGGCGCAGGAAAAGTTGAAGGTTATCATGGAACTGACCGACAACGCGGACAAGAAGAAGTCTTCGTCGGACGAGGCGAAAGGCGGAGATACGACCGAAAGCAGTGAAGGCACCCCACAGAAAGAACAAAAAGAAGTCTCCGAACAGAGCGGAGAAATACCAATGATGGCACAGCCTGTGAATATAAAACAAGTGGAAAAAATCGAACAGACTGTGAAAAAGGAAATTGACATGAACGTGTTTACATGTAAAACGGACTTGCAAGAGGAGAACAAAAAGATCGAACAAGAGCGACTGCAAAAGATGGATGAACTGAACCGATCTGTTGGCTCGAGGACATCTCTGAACTTCGTTGATAAACTGTGCAACAGGTAATTATAATTATTTTTTTAATTTTAATCAATAATAAATAGGAACATAAATGGGTAGTAATACATCTTTAGAAGCGGTAATCCAAGCGCCGAGAAAAAAAAACATTGGTATAGAAGACCATTATAGAGAACCAGTAGTTGCAGAGGTGAAGCAAGCTACTGTCCTCAGGGAGGGAGGTTCTTGTTCATTATGAATATAAATTACTGGGCTATGCAGACGACTCTGTCATTCTAGATTCTTGTCTAGGTTGTGAAGTAACACATGTAGCAGCCCCAGAGCATTATAACAAAATGAACCAAGAAAGAAAGGCTAAATCGGCCGTAATATCTCCCATCAATTTGAGACATATAATTATTGGAAGAGGTGAAATGTTTGGGAGTGGTATTATATGTCAGAGATATACTGAAACCAAACTTTGGGCATGATAGAGACTTCTGAGGGTTGTCGTTCGTAGGGGTGCGACAGCTGGTTAACGGAAAAACTGATTTTTGCAAGAAGCAAATACTTGCTCGTTTTTGAATTTGGGATCAACAAGAAAAACATCAACACCAGCATTGGGTACACTCTTGAGTCTGCCCCCTTTACATATTGCAATAAAGAGGGACGCCAGAGTAGGGCAATTCAGATTGGAAAAAATAGAAATATCGGAATATGTGTAGATACGAACATCAAACATGTTCACGAACCAGATGATACCAAACTACTCTTTCAATACACACTTCACAGTGATGAATATGCTTGGCAGAAACACCGGTATGCAAATGGTTGAAAATTAAATATAAGGCGGAAATTCACATTGCAGCTACCCGCTCAGTCAGTTGACATTCATCTTCCAAACGGAGGTGTATGTCGCTTTGCAATGTGCAAGGAATATCAATTTGAGGCCTCAGAGGAATGAGTGGATCAATAATCTTAATGAGGTCTTACCTTTTAACGTGTGATTCCTAACATGGTTTGGATGATAGCAAGTGAAAATCGATCTTTCAGCCTGCGGCTTAAACTACCGACTCACACATTGGTCGAGTGAGTGAGTGAACAAAGCACCTACGTTGAATCGCCCGGCTACAGCCTACCATAATTACATATGAACAAACACCTAATTCCATAAACTACAGCGGAAATGATTTGATCTTCATAAACTTTATTTTCAAAAATATATCTTTCGGTATCATAATAACTTTTTTGTAGTGAATAACATATTAAAAACTAACGAGGTCCTCAAATTTAAGTTTTTCATTAATAAATATGTCGAGAAATTTGCTGTACGATGTGTTTGTTCTCATTTACTAGCATTAGAAGCTAATCCAACTGAAAGATGATATATTGATTTTGGTTAAAATTCGTGATTTTGTTGAAATCTGAGGAAATGGCATTATGAAGTTCTGAAATATGGCTTCCATCCCATAATATTGTGGTGACATCTGCTAATAAAGTGAACGAACCCTCTAAGTCAATAATTGTTAAGTCGTGGATATAAAGAAAAGAAGCAAGGCTTCACTAGAATCATTGATGACATATGGACTGGTCTGGGAATGCGGCGAAAAATTGAACCATTCATTGGACAGGAATAGGTTGTTTCTATACCATTGGAAAATGCTGATGAAGTATACACGGATCATCAACTTCATACCATGAAAATATACCTGGGAACACAAATTAGAAGCAAGCAAATAGCTTGAAAAATGTCTTATTTTTTTACTTATGGAATATGTTTGAATTATAGTGACTATGGAAAAAAAAATTGCAAAAATTTTAAGGGTCGTCAAATTTTCGACCCTCAGAGTGCTTCCATATAGATGGTTTGAGAGCTTATTGTCTATCTAGTTATAAGGTACTGTTTGGGCAGTATATAATTTCCTATTTTATAGCAAATACTTAGTCATTGGTTGATCCACAATGACTTTTGGTCATTATATAATATGTATTATATAAAAAAATCAGCGAATGAAGTTGATTTATTGAAATTCAATGAATGTTGGAGAAATAATTAGGGAACCTTTCAAGTAGTTGCGATTTTTAGAATAATATGTCTTATAGGTTGAGCAAGAACGACGTGATGGTCAAGGAAGAGCCCAAGGACGAACTGACGGATAGCATGTGCTACCGCAGAAGAAGCAATTCCCCCATTTCCATGCCTGTCTTGGAGAAGAACCCCCCCATCGTGCACCCTCCTACGGAACCATCGGTAGAACCGACCCCAGTTCCCACCCAAACGAAGATGAAGAACCCCGTTCTGCCCGAAGAGGAAGACCCTCTGCTCTCCACGCCGAGTTTCGACGTCACGCAGAAGAACGACAGAGTTATCGTCGACATGATCG
Organism: Leptinotarsa juncta; assembly: GCA_015342185.1. Lineage (NCBI taxonomy): Eukaryota > Metazoa > Arthropoda > Insecta > Coleoptera > Chrysomelidae > Leptinotarsa > Leptinotarsa juncta. The sequence continues at coordinate 6,386 of WOGJ01034586.1, read as the reverse complement.
AAAAACTAAGGGGTAAGCTCGGGACGGCGGGAAATTTACCCACGGATAACGTTGAAGACGAGGACGATGACGGTCCGCCCCCCTTGACACACGTTAACGAGTTAGTCAACGTGAAACCTTACGATAGTTCTACGAAAACACTGCAAATCGGCGGTCTCGTTAAGGTCATCAAGACCAGCGAGTCGACGACGTTCTGCTGTCTGGTGCCGCCTTGCGTCTTCTCCACAGACCACAAGGACGTGTTTCAGAGGCACTGCAGGGAAATGCACGGGGCCAGCGCCATGGGTCGAAATACGACGCTCTGCGAGACGTGCGGCGTTCAAATCGTAGCTACGCAAGAAGCATCGCTGTTGGAGAACTTGTTCAAGCACACCATTACCGAGCACGCCGATTTTTTGAACACCACTCAGGCCGGTTCAGATTCCGTCGAACAGTCGACTCCAGTAAGGCCACTCAACTTGCTTCGGATCCGTAGGTTGAGCGGGGACGCCCTAAGCGTGACCAAGAACGATTGGGAGGAGGAAATCGATAAAGACCAGAAAAACTCCAACGTCAGTGAGCCTCCTGAAAACAAGGAGAAGATAGACGAAACTGTAGCCGAAGAAGAGCAGGCAACTGTAGCTGAAATCGAGCTAACGGACGACAATCCATTCCCGTTCAAGATAGCCGATGTCATGTCCTTAGCAGAGCCGCAACCTCCTCCATTGGCCCCCATCGTCAAGCAGAACCTGAACCTGGTGGTGAAGGAAGCAAAGCTTTCTGTGGCGGAAATAGGAAAGCCCAGGAAGACGCAAAAGGCTATGGCTAAGTTTATTGAGGAAGCCGGCAACTTGTACAAATGCCCCCATTACTACTGCCTGTTCACGACTAACTTCAGGGACTTTCTGGAGCGGCACTTGAAGGCGCACACCATGGACCCGGAGTCGATGATCCCTTGCGTGTATTGCGACATGAAGACGCCGTGGGAGCACGTGCCGATGCATATCGATATCCGCCACGGCAACTGCCGATTCTCTTGTTCGTACTGCTTGTATCGGGCCGCGGTGAAAGAGTACGTTTTCTTGCATCAGGACAGGGCGCATCCTTATTCTGATTATTCGGTTATCGCCTTGCCGAATTCTAAGTCGATAAAGAAATTTGCCCTCGCCGAAACGAAGGTGGATCCCATGACTTTGTGCGAGCCTTATAAATGTACCTCATGTAAGTTGGAGTTTTTGTAGTATTATGTTTCTTGTTGATGTATTTCCGTTCAGAGATATAAATGTTTTGTTGGAATATTTTGAGTGTCAACTTTTCTGTTTCAACATAATATTGAGAGAAGTTAATGTGTAGGAAACTGGCATGGGCTGTCTTCAAGCAAAGTACAGAACCACTGTTGATGTACCACAAGGTGCAGTCTTTCAACCACTTTTTCATACAATTCATATTGATGACTTTTATGAATTTGTCGACCATAGTAAAATACAATGTGATTCACTCTGCGCCCTTCTGGCAACGAGCGATGCAACAATATTGTCTTATCGAAAAGTACTAAAGATGGCAACTTTTTACATAAATTTTGTCCGACCTTGATGTTTTCTTTTGTTCCGAAGGTAAAAGGGGGCGGGGACTATTTACGCCTACACTGGATTTTAAAAAAGTTATGAAAAAAGCCTTCAATGGAAGATGAGTTGCAAAGAGAAAAATGTGAAAACCATTTTCATTCAAAAGTAGTTTGAAATTATGAACAAGGGCTCTTATTATATAATGTACACTTACTTACAAATTCTGAAGAAAGCTAAAGTACGTTTCTCTCAAGTTGAGATAACTTGTAGGCCATAAAAATTAATAGATTCATCTTTTTTTTAATGAATCGTTGATTTTCGAATAAGTTCTGCAATTTATATTTTTTTCAATTTCATTTATATACCAAATATTGATTTGGAAGAATTGTTTTACTAACATTTGTGTTTGAATTGCTCAAAAGGCTGGTGTCTTCAATAAAAATTTATGTCAAAGGATGATGCATTTGATATACAGTCCATTTCTTTAATGTCTCCCCCTTTTATTTTTTGAACGGGTCAACTCAAAAAATTTAAATTTGGGATAATAAAATTAATGCACGAATACTTTATTTTGAAGTGAAATTGACAGATGAAACTTTCAAGATGGCGACTGGACGCCATCTGGGAAAAAATAAATGGAAAGGGGGGTCTTGTGACACATCATTTTGAAGGTGCTGACGAATACTTCACAACTCTAGAATATGATGTCAACATCTTCACCCACTACAAAATGCATCTCTAAAATGGTCAATGAGAAACCATATCGCAGGACCTCTATTTATTGATCAAAATTTAACAAGGGAACTGTATTTGAATATGCTGGAAATTACTGTTGACCCTCTCTTCACTGAAATCTTCGAAGCGAATCCTAATGAATTCGATATGGATATTGTATTCCAATAAGATGAAGCACCACCATATTACTCCAGACAAGTAAGAAACCATTTGGATACTACTTTTCTCGTTCGTTAGATTGGCCGTCGGGTTCCTACAGAATGGCCAGCCCGCTCGCCAGAATCGACACCTTTGGACTTTTTTATGGGGTTATTTGAAGCTAAAGGTGTACGAAACTCAATCTGCTTCAATATTGGATATACGGCAGAGAATAATGGATATTTATAGAGATATTGACGTTACTGAGTTCAAAAATGTTTAGCGTGAAATATCGGATAGGCTGTTCATATGTCAAGAAGTTCAAGGCAACCATTTCGAGCATCTTCTGAAATGAACTCAAGTTTGTTACCTCATTATTATGTAGTTAAATGTCAATGTATTCAGGCAATTATTAAAAGTTCCGCCATTTTGTAGTATTAAAAGATATTGACATTATATTCTAGGGTTTTGCAGCATTTGTCAGGAGCTTCAAAAAGATGTGTATCAAGACCCCCCTTTCCATTTGATCTCCGATGGCGTCCAGTCGCCATCTTGAAAGTTTCATCTGTCAATTTCACTTCAATATTAAGTATTCATGCCTTAATTTCATTATCCCCAATTTCAATTATTTTAGTTGACCTGTTCAAAAAATATAAGGGGGGGGCATTAAAGAAATGCAGTGTTTATTTCTGGTTACATTCAAATTTATATTATTCATTGCCATTTAAATATCAACATCAAAAAATGTTACTCCTAGTTATTTTTATAAATTATTTTGTCTGAAATTCATTCTTTGAACATTTGTGATCTTAAGAGTCCTTCAAGGATCAGGCGGGTTTGAAAGACATGACAGAAATCTTGGCAAGATTGACTAGAAATAAAGTTGCCCCATTTGTGAAAAATAATATCTTATTTTTGTAAAAGCAAATTGAAATTTACGAATAAAAACTTGATAAAATTAGATTCAGGAATCTTCCAGATAGATCAAAGCTTTGAAAAAGAAGTTGACTGGTAGATAAAACAGTTGATAAATAAATAAAAACTTTTCTCTTGCCAAGCATGACATGTTTAGGAATAAACATTATTTTATTAATACTATAACTATGCTATATTTACATACAATAAAAAAATGGACCCAAAATTAATTAGAATTCAATTGAGAGCTTCTTGAAACGTGCAAAAAGAGCTTAATATTTTGTATGAATAGAGATTGGCAAAAAACAGGTAATTTTCTATCAAATAATGGATGCGAAAAATTACAAAATTTGAACCACACCCAAATAACTTTATTGATTCTACATCAGCATCTACAACAGCATCTAGCTGTTGAATATGATCAACATGTGAGTCTCTGTCGCCGCAAACTTTTTTAAAGAGCGCCCCACAAGTGCTCTATGGAATTCAAATCGGGACTGTTAGCTGGCCATTTTCTTTACCACATGCCACATGAGTTTTTTCTATTATCACAATCTGTATTTTGAATGATATCACACTCTAACTTCATTTGAAAGATTGTTATTAGAAAAATAGTACTTACCATTCTTTTGAGAAACTGAAATTGACTCCAAAGTTTTATTCGAACTATTATGAATTCTGGTGTCCATCTTGGTTGAATTCTCAAACAATGTTTTATATAGGTACTCTTGATATTCCAGTTTAATCTTCCTTTTTGAAGATGATCGCTTGGTGATCGAAACACCTGCCGAGATGATAGAAATAACGATTTGGTGTTGGGAAAAAACTCCAGTAATATTCAATTATCAGAGTAACAATCACATAATAAAGTATCTCTCTGATGTCGACTAAAACAATCAAAACTAACCAATACCTTGCTTATTATATAAAGAGAAGATAAAAAACTAAAAAAAATACTCTTGATACGTTCTGGAAGAATTGACTCCTTTTTTCACTACAAAATTATGCCGTTTTTTTTTCTGAAATTCAGATTATTTCTTAACAACTCGCTACACCACCATGAATACCGTCATGAAATTGACATTTTATGGAAATGTCACATTGGAAACTTCAATATTTAATTAATAGTCCAGTGAAAATAATATTTAATTCTTGTATCAATTTGGTGAGCATTTGATATACTCAATCATTATAAAATGTACCGTAAAATTTTTCCATGAACGCTTTAATAATCAAATTGCAAAGAAATTAAACATTTTAGCTATGGATAACAATTCTTGTGAAATGTCACATATGATTATTTGAATTATTGATATAATTATGAGAAACCTTACAAGTTGAAGTACGAAGACAATGTTATCTTCATAAGAGAAATTTGGCAACGGACAATTGTGTAAATAATTTCTGAGGAATAAAAATTCAATAACAAATACATGGTAATGAAGGAAATGGAATAGTGGTGCTCATTATGAAAAAAAAAATAAAATAAAGTTTATTCAGGATATGGGAGATGAAATGAGGTTAGAAATGAAAAATTTTTTTTCATAATTCTCAGTGAAACTAAACCTTCTATTATATCTACTACTTTAATGGCGTGGTGGAAACGTTTGTTTTTGACATTTCCCATGAAAATGTTATATTTTTCGCGACATTTTCTTGGAAATTCACCTACTTATATTCTTAGCCTATTTTAATATTCAGTATAATATTTCATTTCCATGTTGAACATGAAATGATATCTGTTTCAATCCAATAAGAAAAGTCCAACAGCCTCAAATCCTGTGGTCATGGTGAATGAATGGATGGATTGATAGGGGTATATTTTGAGAAAGATTAATTTTGAAAAAAGAAAAGTTTAGGTCTTGTACTTCTCCATCTTCATTAAAAAAATGTGGGTATCTTCCAGAGAAAGGAAGAAAGTAACGAATTTCAGAATAAATTCTTTATAAAGATGCAGAAGTAACTTTCAGACACAAACTGAAAGAAAAAGCTCCTCTCGAAACAAATACTTTCATCTAAAGGAGAGATTAATTGAATAAACCTCTCCTAGGAGAGGCTAATTTAATTTTTCCAGTGTTTCACTAAATAATAGCTTCTTTAGGTGTTTTTATACACCTTGAGACGATTATTCACGAAGAAGAAGATTGGAACTGATTGAGTCAACTTTCAAAAAAATATAAAATAATATTTTATGAAAGAGAGGACATTGGCAGATCAATATCTTCAGATGATGTGGTGCTGTAGGTTTTCTGGGTTTTTCTGAGGCTAAAAAAGCAAATGCGCCACTGGAATCAATCAAGTCGTCTCGGAGTGCCAATTCATTTTTGTTGTTGTTTCAAAATTTGTATTACTTTTTATGTATTAACTCGATATGTATAATAAATACAATTTGTTATAAATAGCAATAAAATCAACTTCGTCCTAGCTCGCTGAGATTTGGCAAGTTTTTACAAGCAAAGTGTGAGTTCGAGGTTTTCAGCTAACTCTTTATAAAATATTTTGGTGTTTCGGTTGCATGCTATTTCAAAATATGTTTCATCAAACTCTGGAAAAACTATCTCTTATTGATTTGTATTGGTTGTCATGTTTGTTTGAAAAATAATTGAAATTTCAATGAAATTTAAACAACATTCAAAATCCAAGTTTATATGTACAAACTGTTAAATTCATACCTGCGGCTTTGCTTGCAAATGGTCTATCTATAATTCTAAAATAGAAAGCACTACATAAATTCTCAGAAATGACTGACGTTTTCGCCTTAATCTGTCTCTTAATTTGGATATTGTATTCCCACAAGATGGGGCACCACCACATTACTCCAGACAAGTGAGAAAGTATTTGGATACTACTTTTCCTGGCCGTTGGATTGGTCCTACAGAATGGCCAGCTCGCTCACCAGATTTGACACATTTGTACTTTTTTATGGGACTATTTGAAGCAAAAGGTGTACAAAACTGAACCTGCTTCAATATTGGATATACGGCAGAGAATAATGAATATTTGTAGAGATATTGACGTTACTAGCCTAGCCTTGGGAATGTTTTTGGACCTTTC
>WOGJ01034371.1:0-10052 GCA_015342185.1 Leptinotarsa juncta | reverse complement strand
GTGTGTAAGTAAACACGCAAAAGTATTTTACTTCTCGAAAACACTGAATTAAAACAAAAAATAAACGTTTGCACTAATGAAAATTAATAAACGTTTACTAATGATTTTTGTCTTTCTAATAAATTAAAAAAACGTCTTCAAATGAAATGAAAACTAAGTAAACAGGCAAACGTATTTTACTTCCCAAAAATTAAACGTTCACTAATGAAAATTAATAAACGTTTACTAATGAAAATTTATCTTTCTAATTATTAAAAAAATCTTTTCTAGATACTTAAAACGAGTTTTAAGTTTTCTGTTTAACCAGACTAGATGTGTCACCAATAGAATATGGAACTGTCCCATTTGGTCGGCCTTTCAACTAAGAATAATAATACTCCTCATACACACAATAAATGTGTATGATGTGTCAAATTGGCAAACTCAAAAAAATAAATAGAAGAATTCTGTGAATTTCTGTTAGCATTTTTCTTTCAAATCTTCATAATAATCCAGAGGCTGTGGTTATATTTTTTCATCCACATTATTTTGAATCTACCGAAGGAAAAATGAAAATGTTTCTCAATTCTAGTGTTACGTTGAAAAAAATATCGTTGATCTGTTTTTGGAAACAATGTGTACATACATAGTTTCAAAAATATATACCTATGTTGAAGTTAATATACCATAATTACTCTTTAAAAAGGGCCTTACATGATTTAAACAATTCTTTATGTACAACAAAATACTAAATTACGTTCATTATAGAATGAATAACATTCCGACTAAAGTAATTTGATATCTGCCTCATTTATTTTCTAATATTGTTATGTCTGGTACAGATATAGTTGTTAAAAAGTCATTAACATAAATGATATAGTAACTTCCATCAACTTCAGAAAAAGTGATATTTACATGAAATATGAACTGTAGGGGACTCAGTATTGAATCCTGTGGTATACATTCATTCAGCTTTTGGGAATATAGATTGTATGAAAATATATACGTTGTCTGTTCAAGAAATAAGGTGAATTTCATTCATTTATTCATTAATTTCCATCTCGTCCCCTTCAAAGAAGTTTCCCTTAGATATAATACACTTGTGCCGGCGTTTTTTCCAATCCTGGAAGCAGTTCTGATATGCACTTTTTTGTATATCCTTGATCTCTCTCGGCGATTCGGTTTTCATCTCATCAATCGTCACAAAACGCTGAACTTTCACGGGTCTCTTCAATCTTGAGAATAGGAAAAAGTCGCAGGGGGACAAATCTGGTGAATACGGTGGCTGAAGCACCGTTTCTTTCGTATTGCTTCTCGCAAGCGACGTATAAATTAAAGATAATTCTACTCATTGACCGTACAACCATGTGGCAAGAAATCCTGATGCACTACGCCACGGTAATCGCGAAAAATATTGAGCAAAACCTTGACATTTGATCGAACTTGGCGTGGTTTTCTTGGTTTTGGCTCTCCTGTTCTTTTCCATTGGGTCGATTGGACTTTGGTTTCGATGTTATAATCACATACCCATGATTCGTCACTAGTTATGACCCTTTAAAGCAAATCTTTATGATTCAGAGTACAATCACCGTATGCCACTGCCACTTTTATACCTCTCACCAACAAACTTAACATGCCGAAGAGCCGAAACTGTGAACATACAAATATAAAAAAAAAATCGTTAATCGGATGTACGTAGCTCACGAAATTTTTACTTCCACCTTATTTTTTGAACAATCCACGTATGCAATACAAGATTTATGAACCAGTGGCAAACCAGTATGTAGTTCTTCCAATTGAATAAGACTCTACATACCACTTTGACCGTTTTATCCAGGATCCTCTTCATGAAAGGAATATCTGTATGCCACGAACAAAGAAAAATTTGTTTTTTATTACGGAAATGTATTACTTATTCAACCAATAATCTGTCATTACTGATTACGGTTTATCTTCTAAAATGAATTCGAATAATTACGCCAACCCAAATATTCAAATAAACTATTCTCTCATTCGTTTCCCACCTTCTTGCATTCTCCAAAACTTCCTGTCGCTGCCGATGAAACCCAACCGAAAACATCCCAATAAAGGCTACGTCTTTGGTTCACTCTGTATTACATAAGCCGTGTGTTTGGGCGTCATCAGCTGATGATCCGTTTTGAAATGGTGTCGTTGATCGCTCGTTTTTCGGAGCGACCTAGATAAAGACAATCGCAGTAATCGCGTTCCATATTTTATCGCTCCAAAGCACTTCTATAGGGAATTTGGGGTATTTGCTGAGGCGTGTTATTTTATATTTAACGTTTGTAGACGGTAGGATTCACGTCTGCATTTGTCATCCACGAATATAATAGATCACGAAATCAATGTAGAACAGGAGAGAAACATTACGTACGCGTGACACCAGGACCAGGAAATAAAATTTGTTCGTTAACTTCGTAGAGTATCTTTTGTGTTTCAAAAACAATCGACATCAACACGGGAATATCCATACGTATACTATTGTTAATAGTATACGAGCTAGAAGTGTGGTCACTATTGAGAATGAAGTTTGTCGACAAGTAAAGGCCATTTTTCGCTAGTGGAATACTACTATTCTTTTTCTATGACTGATAGGAATATTTTGAATCAAGTTCACTTATTGAGGGATATCGCGATTTTTTTCGAGGACAAAACACATTCACTACAGGAAAATCGTTAAGGCGCTCTAAGAGCGGTTTCTGTGCCAAAGTAGCGATTTACGTTGGATCTGAATCGCAGAAGATCCAATTTATTTGGAGAAATGTTCTCAGAGGAAGTTTATTCCACAGATGGAAGTGAACAGCAAAGTTCGAGGTGAACCAAGTTGATGAGCAGCCACAGTACGTCGTCTATTTCTGATATGTATCGCTCTTGGTGGAATCAAATGAGCCAAGTCACTTGAACACTTCCCATGAATGCATCTAGAAAAGAGAGACAAATCTCCAATCTTTCTTCGATGTTCCAGACTATCAAGGTTGCAAGTGATGTTCGTGTTTCCAGTCAGGGTGATGAATCTTTTCTAGATGAATCCAGCAGCTTCAGGGTATTGTTACTATAATTACTTGGGGTTCGTTTTTAAAACAACAACACTAATAATACTTAGACAACTTTTATTTACTTAATACACACCTACTGCACTGATTATAATTCACTTAGAATACTCGCTTGCTTGAGACTTCGAACACTCTCTTATTACTTTTACTACTCTCTTACTAATTATCTCTGCCGAAGGAACTCGCTCTTTTATAGTAAGATCGATGCATCTAGAATTTCTAGATGCATTGCTCTCAGGATCGACGTTGAAATTCTTTTCGATACTTTTCCAGTTAGCGCCTAGAGAGGCAACGCGCGTGTGACGTCATGCTCAGGTAGAGGTCCCTTCGTCGAATTGGGTGACCATGGTCAGCGGCGGCGTTAGGGATTTTGTGACAATATGCGTGTTTTCGATAAGATAATTATTTTTGATTCCTTGATTAGTCTGCTATAACCTAAGGACTCGATTGCGAACGGGTTGGATAATGATAGCAAGCCAAAAATGTAAAAAATTTACAAGAAAAAGAGTGAACGGTGAAGAAAAAAATTCTCAATGAATATTAACCACCTTCAAACAATAAATATTAATTTGTGGTTTTTCAGGGATCAAACTAACGATCAAGTGACCATTGACGCAGCTTATGCAATTCTAAAACATAATGTAGGAATCAAGTGTGCCACTATCACACCAGATGAGCAAAGAGTAGAAGGTAATAGGAAGAGAAATTTCAAATTAAATTCTTAGGTTCTAGTATCTAATTTGGACCAAGAAAAAGAAATTTTTATAAGTTTATTATTCCATTCAATTTAGCCTTTCACCTTCGTAATTCTAACCTTCCTAGATAATAATATTCAAATGTATTCTAATATTATGTGCTGTAACCACAACTAGAGCGGTTCCTGTATTGCCTCAACGCCTTTGATAATGGCTAACGCTGTCGTAGACGAAACGTCGGACACTACCAAAATTTGGTCAATAATATATTCTTAGTATTTCTCCAGATATTTTGTGCATTTGATCTTAATTTCATCGATTTTTGTTTAGATTAGTTTAAATTTTCCTGGTACTTCAGTACTTCTAGTCTTCTTTCTCTTTCCATTTTATCAAATTTCGTTTTACATTTTTTCTCGGTCTAAAAGTCTGAAAACTAACCCTGATACAACCCTGAACCTAATAACTCGACTGTTTCAGAATTCAAACTTAAAAAAATGTGGCTGTCTCCAAACGGTACCATCAGAAACATTCTTGGTGGAACAGTCTTCAGGGAACCAATTCTATGTAAAAACATTCCAAAGTTAGTGCCTGGCTGGACGAACTCAATTATCATCGGTCGTCATGCTCATGGAGATCAATACAAAGCTCAAGATTTTGTGGTCACCAAACCTGGAAAGGTAAGCTTTACTGTCATTCAACTGCCATTTTAATGTTGATGAAAAACTAATTGTATTGACCACTATTCACTAATCAATGACTACTTATCACCATTTCTTTTCTTAGTTTGAATGTAGAAAGACGAGTTACATTTTTGGCAATACATCAAGAAATTGAATTATCTAAACTGCCCGTTACACACTGTCCCAAGTGTGTGCACACAAAAAATAAATTTTGATACAACGTATCATACAAGGCATCGATTTGAACAGATGTAAAGTTTATTGTGGTTATTTGTTGTACTGATGTTGTACTATAGTACACTACAACTTCCAATTTCGTTGCAAGCACTTGTTTTTTCTATCCACGAGTTATTAAATGGACCGCGGTATTATAGCGTACAGTTTACAATGTCATGTACCCACTCAAAAATATCTAGAGGCATCATGTCGGGAAAAAAAACAGGTCATTTCAAATTACCACGTTCCACCACCTATCTACCGGTTTTGATAATTGACAGTCCCAGATGAGTTTTCGAATGATGTTATCTTCCAGCAAGATGACGTATCTCCTCATCATGACAAGCTAGTTTAAATGTGTCTAGTTGCCAGTTATCCAAATCGGTGGATCTGTAGAATAGGGAGGGTGAGCGTAGACCCACAGCACTTAGGTCACTTATGACCCATTGTACCTCCTCCCGAGGAGTTGTCCTCCTAGGGCATCGTCCATCTTGTCTTTCCAGGAAGGTGGAAAGGTCACTAAGAGACATCTCCTTTATATTGGCAAGTGTAGACCAGGACTCGTCGAACACACACTCTCTTTGGCAACCTTGAGGTGTCTCAAGGTGGCCTCCGCGAAGGTTTTGTAAGGTGCAGCGACATTACTGTCGTTGCGCGGCTTCTTCAACTTTCTTGGGGTTCCCTCCGTGGAGGTGCACAAGTGAGGGAGCTTTCCTGCAGGAGCAGCCGGTTCCTTGCCTTTATTCAAGGCGGAGCTCTTAGCGCCCGCCTTAGGATGTGCCATTGCTGTTGGAGGTGAAGTGGGGAAGGAGGAGGGTGCACTTATAGTTTCTGCCACTCCTGCCTCTTTCGCTCACTTTCTCCTTTTGGCCTTGGCGCCGCAAATGCGCTTACGCCTTGGCCTTTGTATTACTACATCAAGAGGTGATCTGCTGTGTCCAGCCTCATTCCAAGCGGTAGATTGAGGTGGACATTTCTGTTCATCCCCAGCCACCGCCTTAGATTGAGGTGAGCACTTCTGTCCAGCCTCGGGATTGGATTTTGTTTTTGTTGTTTCATTCATGTCTGTTCCCACGAGTAGCAAGGGAAGAGTTGGTCACCTCTGGCAGAGCCACGTATTACCAGAAGTAGCCTGATTACAATGAGGTTTCGCCCAGTTCCCCAAAGGGATCGTTCGTGACCGCATATCACCCTGCGGCATTCAGCTGTCGGCACGATTCTTTACAACTTAGCTTGGGTACGCGGATTCGCGGTGACATGTTTTGCAAAGGTTTTAGTTCCCTCACCCTATATATTTCTGCCACTGACCGGGAGTCCGGCGAACCCGTCCGTAAGGCCACATTGGCTTCCCGGACAGGGCCTCCAGTCCCCTGGCTGTTCCCCTATCCGCCACGTGGGGACGCGCCCGATAGGTAGCCGAACCCACGGGGATGAAGACAGTTTTTGCTTGGTCCTGATTGGTGAAGATTTACTAGTGAGAAAGTTTTGGAAGTACTTCTGTTGTCGTGGAGCATCCAGACAGCATAAGAACAGACATCGAAACCTGACGATTTCCGTCTATCGTTCAAATCGTAGGGCAACTTTTTTTCGAGCTTCTTGACTTTTCCAATACGTACAATACGTCATTCTCCATCATCAGGGTCCTCAAATCATCCTCCTAAATTATTGTAGGTCCACCACTTCGGGTCTCATCTTCGCAAACCAAACCAAAACAAATCAAATTCCTGGTTGATTTGTCGTGCTGTTTCGGCAGCGCTTTGGTTTAATTTGAATTCATAGAGAAAAATTGCCCCAAAATCGCTTAACGACATCATACGATAATAAGCTGAAAAGAGGCAAAACATTAAAATTTTGAAAAAATTAACAGCATCGGTCTGTGTTACAAACTTCTCTATCGACCAGTATATACCTTGACTCAGTAGAGAACAATATTTATTGAGATATGGAGCTACAAAAACAAATGACGTAACGGACAATACAATCTAACAGTACTAGTGACTTACCCGGTGACTTATAGGCAATTTGTTGATACTTTTGGTAGGAATCCTTAATATGTTCATATAAAATTACAGCCCATTTTACCCGCTGTATTGTAGAGGTATTCGAAAGAATTCTCAAAGTCGTTTAAATCATTTTTGACTTCATATATTACAAACAAGCAAAAAAATCATTCATAATGTTTAAATATAGATGAAAAATTGAAGACAAAAGAAGTTGGAATGTTTTTTTTTCAATAACAGCTATCGTTTCCACAAAAAGATGGGCAGCCGAACCTCATATGTTATTATTGATATTGTTTTCCCTAGTAAATTACATATGCGGTGGAGTTTGCACTATGTTTTGTGGCCGCTAGCTTCTCGAATCCAATTTAAATTGTGAAACCTGCTACTACAGTGAGTACATTTTTCAAACAGCTCCATATGCATAACGACTTTTTAATTGAAAAAAAAATCGAATTCAGTAAGCGTCCTCGATTAAAATTCAACGTGTTGTGCGTGATGAAGAAATATTCCAGTAATTGTTGTCATGTTATTTGTTGTTAATGACATTTGTAGTACCGAAAAATTTTATCGACAACAAGAAAAGAGAACAAGAATGTAACCAAAATATTTAGGTAGTTTGTTACAACGAATCATAATCTGAAAAGTTATAAGCTTTTAAATTTAAATTAGAACAAAATTTTACGGTGAAAATTCAATTGAATTTGTTGAATCCGGTCACATACATCTAGGATGAATAGTAAAATAAGAAAAATATATTCGTTGGACAACTTTTTGACGAAAAATTAATTGGGTGGAGCGAGTTTCTGTAAAACTTTTTTAGTGAGTGAGAGTACAATATACTGTATTGTACAGTACAGTACAGGCCGTTTCTTTTATCATGGGTAACATTACTAAATTACAAACAGTAAAAGAACGACTAAATGAAAAAAAAAAACGGTAACTATCGAGGGATCAGTACGATGGTCAAAGAAAATTCACAGAGACTTTCGCCATTCTCGCTTTATACGGGGAAAACTAAAAATGATCTTTCTGGTTTACGCAAAGATTTGTTATCCCAGACAATATAAAAAAGAAAAAAAAAGGATTATTGTATTCGAAAGGCACTGTAACGATATAACGACATATCGTTGATTAAACGTTTCGTGTCAACGCGGCCACATCACTTTTTTTTTCAAATACGAGCCTGTCACTTTCTCTACAAATATTGATAAAGCGATAAAATCACTATTCAGCGGTATATTACACTTTAATTACGGGCCTGTCGTTAGTTATTTTGTAAACCCTTTTGAAGATACCCCTACACAACGGACAATCGTTCCAGTTAGACCAACCACGGATACCAAAATATTTTATGCGAACTTATGTCATACTAACCATTCTCTAAATGTACCCTTCCAGAGAATGGCGAGAAATGGCAATGAATATAGCATTCAGATTGAATTAATTGGTTCTTCCTGCTCTTTCATAAGACAAACATTTTTGCAATTTTATGTCCAAAATTTTGTAATAGCTTTGAGATGTTTCCTTGTCCACAAATTTCATATCAGTTCATATTTTCATTATATAATTTAATTATTATTTTATCGTTTTACTTTATATTCATCTTAGTAGATTAAAGCAGGTGGTTCCAAGCCAAGCTACTTCACAACGTTTCGATTGTTTGTATCCGCAATCATCTTCGGGTGATGACTGGACTAATTCCGCGGAGAGGAGTGGTGGTTATTTAATTCACAATATGCTAACTTGTTTTGTTGATATACCTGATGATATAAGGTTTTTTCAAAAGTTTTGCCCGTTTTTATGAGTCTAAACTGTAATATCTCAGTGAATACTCGTTCAATTTAACCGAAGTAAGCGCCATTTGAATCAGTGCACTTCCGCTAACGTAACACAAAACTTCGACGCTCAATTCGTTTAATTTTCGGACGGTGATTTGTGAAACGTGCGGACGGGCGCTGTCGTAGAGCAGGATCGGACCTCTTCTGTTGACCAGTGCCGGCTGCTGGTAACGCAATTTTTGGAACATTTCGTTTATTTCCTCACAATAGAACTCTGCTGTGATGGGTTTGTCCGGTTGCAGAAAGTTATAGTGAATCTCACACCAGGCGCTGACCGCCACACATAACTATCGCTTTTGGGAAGTGTCTGGGTGGCTCCTGTTTCGTAGAGGATCCACTTTTCATCACACGTGACGATCCGAATAAAAAAGGATCGTTTTGGTTGCGCAAGAAGAACAGACCTGTCGATTGTTCAAATCGTGTGGCACCCACTAAAATCAATAATAATAACAGCGAATAAACTAAACACAATATCAATTTCCGTCCGTTTATGATAACTAATCCCATACCCGTCGCATCGTCGAATCCTTCCATACTACCTCACTGAACACATTACCCTAATCCTAAGAGCGGTTGAAGGTCCCCGGCAACTCGGGCGGATCACGTGATAAGAGATCCTACTGGTTGTATTATTCTACTGTGGTTTGGCCCTGTTGGAAGACCCTATATAAACGCTCAGATCACGTTCCTTATATCAAATAGAGGTGTTAAACATAAATATGACAGACGCACGTCGCCCACTATTTGTTTATAAATATCTTTTACGGCTACTTATTTGGATTGGATTTTCTAGTGGTGTTTCAAAGTTTGTTGATATTTGTACAGCTGTGTAGACTTCGAACAAGTATACACGAGTTGTGAATGAAAAAATAGACAAATGTCAAATATATACTAGACTTTCACATGATCTTTGTCGGTTTTAATGATTAGATACCTACCAAGGTTCAGGTTTAACATTATGTGAAGAAGGTATTGTTTTTTTTACTTGGTTACTGATCAGAAACTTTACGTATTTTGCAATTGAATTGCTCTCTGGCGGGGGCGGACACAACCCCTAAAACCTCAAAGAGAAAGGGTGTTAAGGTCGTTCAGCTACATTTAAAAAAATACCACATCCTTGACCTTTCTTGTTAGCAGTTCACGAGAAATCTGATGAAAACTGTAATCAAGTTTAGGAATAAAAAACGCTTTGATTTATTTGAATGAACTAAGTAAGTAAGTAAATTTATTCAATTCAGTTATGAGACAGATTTATATTTGTCTATGACAAGGTGACGTATGACATATGACATATTTGTCTATATAGATTATATAAAATGAACTGAAATGAAACAATTTGAAGCCGAATAACATAACGGTGAATGTTTAAAGTGTGTAATTAACACCCTTTTATTAGCTTCACCTGTATGTATGTATGTTTGTTTGTTTGTTTGTAACTCCCCATTTATTCACTTTTGAATGATAGGGATCTGTATTTGCAGAATTATCGACATTATTGTTTGATCTATTCGCGGGCAGATGGCGCTGTACGTAATCTCCTTGATATAATTCGAACTCACTTTACATG
>WOGJ01034265.1:0-10475 GCA_015342185.1 Leptinotarsa juncta | reverse complement strand
AACACGTGTCGAGGTGTTAAAAATAACGATTTGGTGTTGGAAAAAAACTCCAGTAATATTCATTACTACACCAAAGGTTCCAAACAGTGCATCATAAGTTCTTTTTATCTATTAATATGTTTAAGCCATTGTTTTATACTCATTTTTACTGCCCCCAATATCAATTTTTTTCAGATGAACACTAATATGATTAAATTATGCAGGCATTCAGTTTATTCCAATAATGCAATAGATGTAGATTTCAATTTGGAATTCAGATAAGAACTGGATTCAAATTAGACTCTTTTACGAAAATAACGGATACTTACTCGCTTCAGTCGGCGAGAATTAGATACACAATTTTTTCGTAGTCAGGAATATGCTTTTTATCATTATGAATAATTATATATGAATAATCCAAAATAATGACTGGTATGATGAAAACTACTCTTTTTCAACTAACTGTATTTAAAAAATATTGAAAATAGGATAAACCGTATAAGTATTCTGTGTTTCACTCAATTGGCTAATTTTCTTAACAAAACAGGGACCCGTTGAAAATCTGATATATAAAAATGTAATTTCTACTATTGAAATCCTGTACTACCTTTTTTAATGTTCATATTTTTTCATTCTCATTACAAGAACATGTCCCATTTATTTCAAACATGCTGAGTTTCGCAAAAAAAATCATCAAGGCGAAAGGATTAGTGGAAGAATAATATGCCAACTTTGTTTTGGGGTAATCATATACGCGAAATGGCATTGTTGTTTATATAAGGTTGTTCTTTGAAATCACATATGAAATAATGAGACGCCCTGTTTTTCGAAGATTAGTGAGTAACACTCGATTTCGACAAGAGTTATCATCTAGATTAATACACACAAATAAAGAAAATATTGTGTTAAATATGTTAGGTATAATTCTACTGCAAGCATGAACTTAAATAAAATTAAACTGGATACAGTGATCAACAGTTGAACCAACCATCGTTTTCCTCATTTTTTTGAAAAAATCTGTGATTTGAGTTCAAAATTAGTAAATATAGTACCCACCTGCGATTGAGATGACATTGCAAAATTTGGTGGAGAATAAATATAACACAAGTACTTATCCCACACACAACTCTAGTATCACTTTTTTTAACAAGTAACGATCATCTAGTCCTTTCAATCTCCTGATTATCATTAGAAAAATGACCTTTTGCACATGTAAAATGGTGGACAAGGGGGCCCTTTCCTCCCGAGGACTAAATGGTCCCGAAACATGGGTTATGTGACTAGTACTTCAGTGGAATGAACATTTTCGTTAATAAAATATCCAGAAATAAGCAAAAATAAGCAAAATAAGCTGGATGATAGGATAGACAGAGGGTATTTCTGGGTACACCACTGACAGAATAAATTCACTTATTGTTAATAGCCATAAAACTGCCCACATTCAATTCGACAACAGATCCAAATATGTCAATCAATGTAAAGTATTTAAAACGAACATTAAGTTCTCACAAGGCAACGAGTTTTCAGTAGTGACATGAGCTGGAATTATATAAATTGAAACTAAAGAGCACCTTGTAAGAGGAGATTAATGAACAACTCAAATTGGAAAATGGGAACTTTGGTAAACTTGATTTCTATTTTATCAACAGTAATTTCACTTGATTAATATATTTTCATTGAGTAATGATGCTTCTGATACGACTCCAAACTGGACCATTATCGAAAAGTAATTTGGATTTAATTTATCTTGAATGAATTTATGCATGAATTACCTCCATATAAAAATCCTAGTAATTATGTTATAATCGCCAAATACAATTTTAATACTGATGCCTTTCTTTGATAGTTCAACTGTTGGCACTGTCCCTTCTAGCAAGTGAAGCATGCAACAAACACGGTGCCTTATGAATTGATAGGATAAATCTATAACCATATAATTATTGTGAAAAATTATTGGGTAAACGTCAACTTTACCATTTGATTTGAATGACTATGTATCCACCAACTCAAAAGGCACATTGAACGAAAAATATTTACCTCTAATACACAACCAAACATTTCCTTCTTCAAAAGGATGACCGAATCACTGAATGAAAAATGTTTTGTGCATATGGAAATAAAACATAAATGAAACAAAAACAAAAAATGCCAAAAATAAAACAATTTATTGATAAATCTTTTATATGTCGTTCTTATAAACATGCATTTAATATAAAATAATGATATGAAACAGTTGAAAGGTGAAAATTTTCCATCTGAAAATAATACAATAAAACAGTGCATGAAGAAGTGTTTTACAATATGCACTTTATCCTATTAAATACATTAATTCTTAATACTAAAGGCTCCATCATGAAAACTGTACAATCATGAAAACTGTACAATGGATAAATATTGAATGTTATAACGTTATTATTTAAATGACTAAAATATTTCATTTGATTGTCCCCAGAAATAGTCATTGTCATGAAACAAAAAAACAACAAACACAATGTTAAACGGAAAACGTTGAATTTCAAAATAACCAATTGTAAAAACTTTATTATTCACGAGGTTTTGCTTGAGGCCTGGTTCGAATTTAGCTAACATGTGCTTAGAGAGAATTGTATTAAAATAGGCTACAGTTGTCCATTGTCTGACAAGGTCACGTCTCAACATCAGGCATCATCAAAACCATCACAATTTACTAGAAACCGTAAACTATGAGGTGACATAAAAGCAACCATACTATGGAAATCCATCTCGAATGTTGATTATTTGTCATGGAACAAATATCAACTTGGATTTCAAATGAGGAAATTTGCTTGTTCGGCTCATTTAACAAGAAAATTATTCGTAAATTATCAAATAAATAAAATAACACGTAGCACCAATTGGATATATCCGAGATAGAGAGCAGGAGCACATAATATCTAATGCTAGTTACAATATAACTTTCAAGGTTTATTAGTACACTGCATGAACCTATCGCAAATAGGTACTCTGTTCTTAATTAAATGACTAGGAAACATTTGTAAAAGCTGCTCAAATAAATATATTGTACACGATTATTTACACGATTCATCATATTTGTAACTATACAGTACTAGACGGTTTTTTCATTTACATGCTGTTTTATTTCATTTAATGCTGAATTTCATTAAACAATAACAAATAATTCATTCGGAATATAAGTATTATTCAGCTGACCTTTCTCATGTTTTTTATACATTAAAAATTTCAAAATTATTTATGACATAACGATTGAATCTATTTCAAATTATTTAATTTCTGAAATATTTTCTTCTTTGTTCGCTGCCGTCAAAAATGTTTAAGACGTCTGTCACTATTGAACATTGAATAAATGCATCATAATACTCCAGCTGTGAAATTATATCAAATGAGCATATGTTGACACATATTTTCACTTAAAAAAAATTTGGTGATGTTCGGAGTAGGAGCCACATCGTTTTGGTTGCAAAATGCATGTGTATTCTTTCGTCGTCCCACTTGTTATGTATTGAACATCATTGAAAAGGTTTTTAAAGATCTGGTTACGCCATTTGTCATACGCGAGGGCAGAAATTTAAGAAATATTTAAAAAAAATGAAGAAATAAAAATAAAACTTCACGTGTGTGGTCATTCACCACATTCTTGAAGTGAAAATATTAGCAAGCAGTATAAAGGACAATGAAAAAATAATATCTGGATACTTACAATTTATCTTTTATAGAGTCGTGTACTTGTACGAGTATTATGATGCATTGTTATGTAACAAATAAACATACGTTATACTCACATGAGTTAAGAGGTGGACTACCGTCAACATATAATGGAAATGGGTGGATTTCAAGGATTAATACTTTATAATTTTTTTATCAAAACAGTGTATAGAACGTTTCGCAAATATAATTACCAGATATTTTCAATAATTGAGTAAAAGGTTTTAAATGAAACTATTCGAAACGCGTCTAAGATAGTATCAATTTTCTAAAATCTTCAAATGGCACAAGCAGATGATGATATATTTATTAACTATTAAATGAAGAAGTTCAATATTATACGATTGAAATCCATTGCTTTGCTTGGTCATGAGTAAAAAACCATTTTTTCAATGATTGAGTTCAAATATGAAAAAAAAATGGAGAAAACAAATTGTGCGAACTTTTGATACCTACGAATACCTTAATAAAATCAAATATGAAAAATACTTCTGGACAGAAAGTTTCGGTCAACCTAAACGATATATTGTTGATACTTGAAAGTTTGGTATTCATGGAAATTTAAGATATCTGGAACTTGAAATCCTAGTATTCAGGAAATTATTCGAGAACATTGGTATAAAAAGAATGTTGTGTAAACCTGGCAAGTTATAAAAACTAATGTCGAAAGTTGCTGCGAGAACATGATTCAAATCATGTTATGGCAGCCACCTGGATAGCAAAACGGGATATAAGAGGTAACGCGTATCTTGCTCAATAGAAGTTGATATTTTCAGTTGAGAGGCAGTCAACCTCCAGTTTTCATGATTATATCTGCACTCATGATTTTATTGTATGATTTGACAGCAAGTCTCGAAAAACTTCCATTATTTCTTCTCCCATTTGTTCCAAATTTAGAGCATCTGTAACATCTGTTGAATTTGATGTGGGAGAAAGGTCAGCTGTAACTACAATATTTTGAACTTCTTTTACATCCGATTTCACTAGTCGTTCGTCATTCATACTACTCAAATATTTCAAATTACGTTGCGGTTACAGACTTACCATTGTGAGTTTGTAAATCTAGTCTAAGAGTCGCAGGAGGTATAGGGGTGTGGTTTTGACTTTCTGTAAGCGTTACAGGAGTTTGCGGCGAGTCGAGTGGTCTAGTACCCACAAAGGAGCTTTCCAGCCAGCACAATTTTTGACTACCCCTCGGGCTGACGGAGCTAGATCTTTGACTGGCTGTTTCCTGACTTTCGTAGCTTTTGTCTCTGGGGTCCTCCGGCCTAAGACCACTAACGTAGTGTACTATGGCCGAGGTTACCTCTTTGATAGAGGTTTGGATCTCAGGACTCTCCTGCGGTTGTTGGTGGTGGTTACTATTCTGGGATGACAGAAGGGAACTTGCTAAACGTTCCGCAGGAGTACGTGGTTTGTTTAGTCGCTCTTGGGATCTCCAACCCATATAAGGTTGCCTGTAACTGAAACTAGACCTAACCGACGAAGGCGATATACTACCATTAGGTTGCCTGGCGTTGAAACTACTCCTTGTTGAAGCGCAGGGGGACGATGCTGTGGAATTGAGCTTGGACGTGGACCATCGCACGAACGGTTGGTTAAGAGGAGTGGGACTGAGAATAGGAGGAGAATTGGCATTGGATCCCAAGCTACTGAGTGATGTGGTCTTGCTGCCTGTACCGGTCCATCTGGAATCACGCGGTGATGATTTTTTAAGTAGAAATCCTTCTCGAGGAACTTGCGACTCCTTGTACCAATCAGGGATGGTCAACTTCTGCAAGGAACGTTGAACGCGTAGTTGATGTTCAGACATTACCCTCTCCCCCTTTTGTAACTCATTTTCTGGTGGCTGTAACAAATAAAACAAGACGTTAATGTTTATGCTTTGTAAACTGACTTCATAGTTTTTGTTGGTATAGAAAATTTCAATAATTAACTGCATTTAACAAGTGATTTATGGGAAAGTTTTTAGTTATCAACTCTTTGAGGTACTATCACACTCAATGTTATTCAAGTTTAGTTTCATTGCAAAATTTTGAGTTATACGATAATAAAATGGTTGAGGCTTTCGCGGCCGAGGTTTTTAGTGCCACTACTTTTGGGGTCTGAAAGCCGTCGATTTTTGGAATTTCTTCCTAACCTTTCGATGGCGGGAGTGGCTAGCTTCTTCAGAGGTTAATGCAGCCTGAGTTAATCTCCGATATCTGGATATTACCTACGACTGCGACCTCCAAAATGCAACATACGAGAAAGGGAGATTGCAGCCTTAAAAAGCTTGAACTTAGATGACGGTATTACGATTCTTCTAGCAGACAAGGGAAATGCAAGAGTGATTCTAGAAACAGAATAATATAACAGCCAAATTGGTGAACTAGTCCATGCAAACTACGGCAAACTTAAAAGGAACCCAAGACAATCGAGGTTGAGGAACGTTAACAAAATCATTAAATCTTCCCAACTGTCTGAAACCGTACAGAGAACTTTTGTCAGAACTGAAACCGTTCCATCCAGGCTCTACGGTCTTCCGAAAGTACATAAAACCAACATGCCACTGAGATCAATAGTCAGTGCCCCCGGCTTACCGACCTATCACCTGGCGAAGCATCTGGTCCCGCTACTCTAGTCTCATGTGGAAAAGACAAACCCCTCGTTGGTAAAATTAAAGACTTTACTCTGGAGCCGACAGATGCTCTTGTTAGCTTCGATGGTATGCTCTTGTTTACCGATGTTCGACTGGAAGACTCCTTGAGGGAGTTAGCCTACTTGTTTCCGAGCGATATCGTTGGACTCTAAAGAACATGTCTCACGGGCAGTTTATTTCAATAGAGGGGAAACTGTTATGAGCAACTAAATGTCATGGCGATGAGAAGTCTACTTAGCCCATGGAACGTTTTGAAGAGAAAGAAATCGATACCTTTGTATTAAAACCGACCTTTTGGCTACGTTCCGTGAATAATCTTCATTATCTGAAAACGTGAATGGGACGCTCTAAACCTTTTTCTAGCATCAAGTCCATTACCGCGACTGAACAGGACCAACGGATAGCATCCCTAGATGTACTAATCGAACGATGTGGTGGTAAACTAAACCATAAAATTTACCGGAAACCCATGCACACGGATAGGTACCAGCAAACACTATCGAACCACCATTCTAGTTGAAAGAGAGGAGTCATCCCTTCTCTAACTGAACGAGTTCAAAGAATACGTGAACCAGAGCACCTACAGGAAGAAATGGAACATCTTCAACAAAGCCAGGAGACTGAAGGTTCCATGGTTCAAAATGGAGAGGAGGCTGAGATGGTTGCACGCATGTATCTACCATATATTCCTAGGATCACAGACATAATTGAAACATTTTTAGGGAAACACAACATTAATACGGTTTTCAAACCCACTAAGAAGATACAACACAGTCTCAGAGACCCACAATCAGCAGCGGGGGTATATCGCATACCGTTCACTTGTGGGAAGGTATACATCGGAACCACCAAAAGATCCATGGGAGCAAGGTTGAAGGAGCATGAAAGAAACTGCAGGCTAGGCCAAAATGAAAACTGATTTGTACGGGAGACAATAGATATCCACAAACATACGGATAAGAAGAAGCTGTGATCGTCAACCAAATATGGAATACTATTCTGAGAAGTTGAAGAATAACGCTTTACGCAATTTACATCCAGGTACAGGTATTAGCACACCAAACTATCTGCGTCAACATAAATACGCCTTACGCAGTCGTAATATTCAGTCATCGGAGATAAAATCAGGATGTATGAACCTCTGAAGAAGCTGGTCACTCGCGCCAGCAAAACGTCAGGAAAAAACTCCAGAAATCGACAGTCTCAAACTCGAAACATAGTGACACTGTATACGATAACCTGATAAATACCTAATATTGAAAGAAATAATATGAAAAAGTCATTTGTATGTATCTTGAAGCAGAATAAATATTAGATCGGAAAGAGCAGTATACTAAAGAAGGAATTCAGGAGCTATTTGAACCTTTATCTTTAGTAGTTGTTTTTCAAATACAATATCCATTATTCATGTATGGTAATATTTTCGATAGAAAAGTAATGGGTATGATTGAAGATAATTTTGTTTTCGATTCGGAATACTTTGATGACACTGGGAGCGGAAAGCTACGATAAATGGCTAAATTAATTCGTTAGAATTCGCACGACAACGCATGAACGATCCAAACACATGGATTGGTTGAGGACCGTGTCTACTTGGTCCGTATCGTTCGTCAGTTTTCATCCGACTAGGTGCGAATTGCGAAGCGATACCGTTCTGCTGGGATTTGACTGCAATCTAGTGCGAAAATAGTTACAATAATGCATTGAAATGTGTCCTTTCTCAACCGAAAATGAGAAAAAAGGTGGTCATCGTCGATTTGAAGATCAAACCACAAATGAGAAAATTCACCGAACTCCAAAGCGAAAATTTTTTTACCAGAACAATTAAAAAACCCGTTCCAAAGAACCATCTCGCCCACTACGAATGCGGACGAATACTGGGGCAATGGACGATGTGCATCGCACGATTTCGTACGAATGGCGTTCGTACGAATGAATTCTATCAGAGAGCTATTACGTATATGTATCCTATTAAAATACATTCAATAATAATAATAACCGCCTCTATCATTTCCACAAAGGATACACGAATGTTGACAAAAATCTTTTCTTAAGCATTTAACTCACGAAACTCTATATGAAATAGTTGTGATGATAGTGAAAAGTAAATAATAATATTGTTACTATCATTACAAATGATATGCGTAACGATGTTTCTTTCTGATTTATCTGTTGTAATCTGTTTTTCCGCTAACCAGTCGTCGTCCTCCTACGAAATTTATGCAAGTTGACGACTAACAAGGTCTTAACGTTTAACGTGCGATTTTTATCGCATCACATCTACTCACATATTACTTTTATTTGAAATTTAAAATATTATATTTAGAGAAGCTCTAGATTTAAATTTTTTAAATCATATACATGTTATAACATTTAGAAATCATTATATAATACTATTTTTATGAGATACTGAATATGTTTTGGAACCTCAAACAGACGATAGCTTCTAATTCAGCAAGTATAGTCTATACGAAGTCAATCCGAACAGCCAAATAGAAGAATGATGTACTAATGTATTCTTTAGTACTAGTAGAAAAAATCCGCGTAGGTTTATGAGAAATAAAATTAATTGTGAAAAAAAGTATACCAAGCCGCCCATGTTATACAAAGAAACTGCCGACTTTCGGTAACTATTTAATTTTTATGTCATTCAAATTGACTTCGTATATACTATATTTTATCCAAATGGGATTTTCAACTAATGTATGAAGAAATATAATATAGTGACATTGAACTATGAGATTGAAAACGTTAGTTCAAGTTCAGTTTACCGACCACATTGTTTTTTGAAAAGTTTTATCCAACGATAAAATTAATTGTAGGTCTGGGAAACATAAAAGTAAATTGACTGTAGTACCTTGACCCTTTGATACTTGATGGAATAATGTGAAGTCATGTTTTTCCGATGTCACTAACGTAAACAAACAATTAAGTAACAATCAGTATATCATTGTCTATCTTATGTAATTTTTACTTGATGGACACATTTTAGAAAATCAAAGATATGACGTTAGTCAATTTCTTTGAGAAGAACAAGTTATTTTCAATCCTGTTATTTTCAATCCTATCATATTGGATCAATTTATCTCATCTGCCATTTAATTTACAATAATCAAAGTATTAAACTTCTGCAAGTTGGGCTGTACGTTAACACTAAGTACTGAAACGTGGTACACGAAAAGTTTCATAAAATTACTTTTGCCAACACCATTAATGCAACAATATTTTGTTGAGAACAAATAATAAATATATTTCTCTGTACAACAATAGTTATATAAAACATAGGAATATTCAAATTTAGAACCACAATTAAAACGGGAAAGAAGAGTTACCAAAAACAAACATACATACATACAGGTGAAGCTAATAAAAAGCATGTTAATGTTGATAAAAAAATATACTTTTTTCAAATGAAGAAAGACATATAAAGTGAGTTCGAATTATATCAAGGAGGTTACGTACAGCGCTATCTGCCCGCGAACAGTAATATCGATAATTCTGTCAAATACAGATACCGATTTGAAATGTAAAGAAGAGTTACAAACAAACATACATACATACAGGTGAAGATAATACAGGGTGTTCCATCTCAGACGAGCCACCCCGAATATTCCTTATCCCATAGTGACTGAAAACATTTCCCGAAACACGTCGGATGATTTTGTTTGGGGAACATCTTTAGACGTATATTTTAGGCTTGAACGAGCAACCCCCTAATAGGGGGCTCTTCACCCCCTCAAACTTGAATAGGGGAGAGGGGATGATTGATACTTTATTTGAAAGGTCTTCAAAGCCTCTTTACAACGGTGTATGAAAAACGTAAATTTAATGAACCATTTTCGCCAAAAATCTATTTTGCAGCTCGCATGAGCCACCTTGAATAATTTGGTTATTTTTACAATGTACAAGCCCATTTTTATTAAGCCCTTTTTACAAACTCAAACAATCGTCAAAAAATTACATTCTTGAAAAATGTAATTATGTTATCATCATGCTTACAATCAAAAAATTCAAATCTGCGTGTTTGAATCCAATGTTCAAATTGTCCTCCATTGACTTCCAAACAATATTTCTCTCAAACTAGTAAATAAAAAAATAGCAAACGTTTCCTTATCTTGCCTTAATTTTTTTGTGCTTACAAGGTGATTATCTG
>WOGJ01034142.1:0-11325 GCA_015342185.1 Leptinotarsa juncta | reverse complement strand
CAGAAAAAATTAACGTTGGGGCAGGAATATTGGGAAACTATATTATAGGACCTCTATTTAATGATCAAAATTTAACAGGGGAACTGTGTTTGAATATGCTGCAAACTTCTATTGACCCTCTCATCACTGAAATCGTCAAAGCGAATCGTAATGAATACAATAGGGATATTGTATTCCAACAAGATGGAAGCACCATCACATTTCTCCAGACCAGTAAGAAACTATTTGAATACTACTTTTCCCGGTCGTTGGATTGGCCATCGATGTCCTACAGAATGGCCAGCCCTTGGAATTTTTTTATGGGGCTATTTGAAGCAAAAGGTGTACGAAACTGAACCTGTTCGAAAATGTTCGGCATGAAATATCGGATAGGCTGTTCATATGTGAAGAAGTTCAAGGCAACCATTTCAAGCATCTTCTGAACTGACCCTAAGCTTATTTCCTCATATTATGTAGTTAAATGTATTCAGGCATTTATTAAAAGTTCCGCCATTTTGTAGTAGTTGAATATATTGACATTATATTCTAGGGTTGTGAAGCATTTGCCAGGAACTTCAAAAAGGTGTGTCGCAAGACTCTCCTTTCCATTAAATTTTTTTCCCAGATGGCGCCTAGTCGCCATCTTGAAAGTTTCATCTGTCAATTTCACTACAAAATGAATTATTCATGCGTTAATTGCATTATCCCAAATTAAATTTTTTTTGAGTTGACCCGTTCATAAAATAAAAATGGGGTACATTAAAGAAATGCACTGTATAACAAATAATGTGATAAATTTCTTGCTACACATACATTCTTGGAAATTCATCAATGAATCTTAAAAAGTGGAACCGATTTTACGGTTCCTTGGAAAATGCAAAAACAATTTGTCTCGACTTTTATACCGTTCGATTCTGCCGGCAAGTGAATAATGTGCGTGGAGAACAACTTTTTTCAATCAACAGATTTAAATCAAAATGGAGACGCTTCGGGCGATGATTCTTATTTAGAACAACCCGATTTATAAATGCGAGTGCAGCATGCAGTGTGAAAAAACGAATGAATGAGCGCAATTAGTACAGGTAACGAATGAAAACAACGGGGAACAAGTGAATACTGAACAATATATCAAAACTGATCAAGAGATTTATGGGTTGGTGTCCGGGACATAAAAATTCGCTGTTAATTTTGTTGATGTTTTGTGAGATTTTCAATGTTGGAATTCCTTCACATACAGTGTGACCAGTATAATCCAGAGTTTTTCATTAATTAGACTGGTGCAGATACCGAATTCTAATAGAAAATAATGATAGTTTCAACAGACATTGACTAGCTACAAAATTTAGGTTCTAAGAAATGGGAAATACAAATGATACTCTAGATAAATGGAAATTATGAGAGAGTGGTGGTATTTTGGGGTTGAAATAGATTTTTCAGGGCGGAATGTTTTATAGAGAATATGAAGACAATAAAACAAAGAAACTTTTTTTGGTAGGCAATTTTTGCCCTCAATTTGAATGATACTTTAAGAAATTCACCTTTTTTGCTATACAAACAAAAATTTTTTTTTTGGAAACGGATCGTTTTAGAAATATTCACAATTTCCAAAAGAAATTGAAACTTTTTCAATTTTTTTTTTTCGATTTCAGTATTCCGCCTTCTATTTTCGAATGGACTTCACAATTTCATTCGTCGTCAATCGACTTAAAATCACGAAGAACTGAGGAAATAAAAAAATAATTAGCCCCACCTCCTCTAGAAAGTAACTAAAAGTTTACCCGTTTTTTCAAACGTAAACTTTATGCTTGAGAATGCTATTGTATAGAGGTTTATGTAAAACCCTTCATAGTGAAAATCATACAGTTAACTGTATTAATTAGTATAAATTGTTCTTTCAAAATCTACCCGTTTATTGCCAGAATCAATCATTTTGAGATGAAAGGCCAATATTTCACCTATTTCCCTAGAAGTAATATTATTTTCTGATTATTTCGTCAAAATTTATCTGTTTTACCAGATTGAATAATTTTTCTGCCTACCTACTGTTATTTAAAAGATATTGTAGAATAGTTTGACATACTATTCTAACTGATAAAGCTACCGTGTATCGAAATGTATCTTAAATACATTCATCGTGCAAATTCTATAATTATTTTCATGGATATCACTACTATTCGATGGAAATCACAATGCAAGCAAAACTACAACCTCAAGAGTACATATACTCCGATGGGCACGAAAGAAGGTACCTAATGTTTTCGACGTAAAAATTCCTACTTTGGAAAATCTGACCAAGAAATGTTTCAATTCAATGATAGAAACAAAAATAACTCATTAAAAACAGTATCACATAAATTACGATCAAAAAGATTTACCTGAGAACAAGTAACGAAGATAGTGGATGATTTGATTATAAATACTAGTTACTAAAGAAGTTGCAAAATACATTTATAAAACTATCATTTTTATGGTTCGAAATGTCGATTTGACCATACATCTTCGCCAACTTATTTATAACGGTCACATATTTTTTCCACAAATTAGGCTCAACAATCAAAACGGTATGTTTAACCCATCTAATTGTTTTAAATATGAGTTCCATCCAAATAAAATTGCTCCATCCATCATTATCAGTTTGGCTGGCACAGGAGAGAAAAATATAGATGAAGCATTAATGAGAAATACAAATTATTGTCTTTATCCAAATCGTTTGAAGTTTCTCATATTTTGGGAAACATTTCGTTCATCAACTACATCTTCCAAACGACTGATCAGTTTTCAGAACCGAATCAGTGATATATAATGAATCGAAAGGCCATTTCAACAGCGATTTTCCAAATAATAGGGAAAAACAGCACCATTCAGAGGGTAAAAATTTTCGTAATGGTTCTTGAGTTAACACTTGCTCCCCTCACGAACAAACTTAACGTGATAAGCAGAATTCAGAACTTCTGATGAAAAATAATCGGATAAAAATAATCAGAAAGAGTGCAAATACTCTCTCTCGATGCGCGTTTTGCTAACCAAGTTACTATCATAAGGATATGACTGAGTTTACCTCTAACGGAAATATAATTATTGTTTATATATGTATCTAGATGCATGCGTGTATCAAAACTTCTCTGGAGAGGTGAAATACCTTGGTACTATCCTCGAAAGGAAGCTAGCCTGGAACTCTCACCTACAGAGTGGAGCAAAAAGAGGATATGTGGCTTACGAGCAATGTTGGAGAACAGTGGGAAGCGTATAAAGTCTTTTACCCCGTGTGGTCACCTGGATCTACACTGCAATAATAAGACCTATGTTAACGTACGGAGCCATTGCATGGCGACCGAAAGTTCTACAAGCAACGGTCATCCAAAAATTATATCAAATACAGCGATTGGCTTGTTTAAACATCACAGGAGTCATGAGAACAATACCAACCGCGGCAATGGAATAAATTACTGGTCTGACCTCTCTGGACCAGTACGTTAAGGTGGTTGCATTAATGGACATGTTACGATTGCGCACGGCTGGTGTAAACCTAGAAGTAGCAATGGTTCAATTGAGGTTGAGCCTATGGCGAGAAGCGCTTACTACCCAACCTCTGCTGTATGCAATCAATGATGCAATCGAGCTCAGGTTTGTGTTTGATAAACCCTACAAAATACAAATAAAACAGAACACAGAGTCAGATACTACAAATACAATACGCTTTTATACAGACCGTTCAAAAATCAAAGAAGGCTCAGGATGTGGATTGTACTCCATATCAGTAAGCCTGAGGATTGAGTAAGAAAGGCATTTCTGGAAAAATATAACAACCTACACTGATATCAGACAAGCCCTACTAGCCTTTAACAGACAACGTGTTACCTCAGGGCTAGTACTAGAGTGCCACCAAGATGTAGCCAAAGCCTCGGTAGATAATGATATTATTCTGAGGTGGGTTAAAGGGCACGACAGAAGAAGCCGACTCTTTAGCCAAGCAAGCGGATGGACTAAGAGTTTTAGGACCCAGTGGCACCTAGGAACTGATTACTTCGACAATTCAGAAACTAGTCAAACTTCACACGCATACTCAATCCCTATAGAGATGGGATGAAATCAAAAGATGCAATCTTGTCAGGATCACCCTGGGCGACCCTGGGAAGCTGGCGCCGAAAAAATATCTGGCGATGACCAGTAAAAATCTACGCTTAACGGTAGGATTTCCGACTAGCCACTGTCAACTAAGGAAACATCTAAATAATACTATATCTTAACAAAGGATGCTCCAATGAAGTTTTTTATATGTATTATGGGAGTTGTCGCCAATAAGAGAGTGTGTCTTCGGCGAGTCTTGGCCTACACCGCCGATATAAAGGAGATGTCTCTCAGTGACCTGTCCACCTTCCTGGAAAGGACCGAATAGACGATGACTTATGGGGACAACTCCTCGGGCCTAAGTGGCCTAAGTGCTGTGGGCCTACATTCACCCTCCATAATCTACAGATGGATGTATCAAATTGTCGGATGTTACCAGGTTTATTAGTAGTGGTATACAAGTTTGTATGTTTAACGTTTCTTCTAATACTGTGACAGATATTATCAAAGGCGATACGGCAACGGTTGAAGTGATCTACCTTGCTGCGATGCGTAAATTGAAAATGATCCCGGTGCCTTTATACTATTAATTAGACCAGGCATTGAACAACCGACTGGTCTTGTACCTCATTGGTTGAAAGTATTCTTATGGCGACCATAAAATGGTGGAATTGCGCGGTACGTTGCCCTAACAGAACACCAATATTGATAAAACAATTTTATTATTTGCACATGTTGTTGAGTGCTATATCCTTCCATGGTGATTATATGACAAGTACTTTGACAGATGTAGCTTCAACAAGATCCTCATTATCAAATGTCAAATTTAGGAAGTTCCTATAGATACATGTATGTATGTATGTAAATAATGTTGATATGTATATTCATACATGCAGTTAGGTACATATAACATAGCTATTAGAAATAGTGTCAGTCAGCTCCTGATGAACCTAAATAGTTAAGCGAAACACCCATCAAAGATCAGTATTTTTTTATTGTGGTGAGAGAAATTTGTTTTCGAAAAATCTTAACGTACCTTTTTATATGAACATGTATAATTAACCTTAGTTTAAAATTTATTAGTTGTTTCAATAATTTCACCATCACCGTTGGTTCCTTCGTTTCCTGTACTATCATCACAAAAATCGACAAATCTTGAGTTCTCAATTTCAGCCTAATCAAGCACCACAAACAAGGGAAGATCTTATCTGCACCACCCACTCATATATGCGTGTGAAGAATGAGACTGAAGAGTCTTAGTCGACCCGATCCTTCTTCTTCTTCTCGGACTACTGGCAGGAATGGCAACGACCGACGAGGAACTCTCGAGCGATGAGAGGCCGAGAAGAAGCGGCCTGTCCAGATCGCAGAGTCTGCCGCAGTTATCGCATCATGATTCCGGCTTGGGGAGTTATTATGGGGTTTGTCGAAACATGGTTGTGGGTTGGGGGTTGAGATGAACAATGATTTCATTGTAGAGATATACATGGCTTAATTAGAAATACTCTTGAAGCTCTTTGGACGATGGAAAGTTACATAAGTGGTTTCTTAAATTAAGTGAAAGATTCCTCGGTGAATTATATGACGAAAATTTCAAGGACTCCAAAAATGTAGCAAGTTACACTTCTGGAGTAACTTGCTACACCTTTGGAGGAATAATCAGTCGAAAAACAAAGTTTGTAATTGGAACTTTTGTGTTAAGAACTACCCTCAAGTCTGAAATTTTAAATATGAGGTTCATTCTTGTGTGTTTTACAATTTTCATACAATTTCGCAAAATCTAATTGTTTCCGATATTCAATAAGAACAAGCTGATTTGATGAAACATATACAAGCAAATAAGCTAATGTATATTTATTAATGTAGTGAATAAGAAAAACTTAGGTGTGATACGAGTATAAATGAACTATTTATTAACTTCCAAGAAAAAAATCTGACAACTCAAAAATTATTTACAATGAATTTGATAACACATTACGTAAGCTTTGGTATCAATAGCATAGAACAGCAATTCTAGATATCAGAATCTTAGAATCGAAATGTGTTTTAAATAGAATGAGTTTATAACTATGAATATTGGCCACAATGTCATCATTATTTGCACATTCACTTCGGCTCTTGCCCAGAACTGTATATTGGCCAAACAGGGAGAACATTTTCACACATAATTAGAGAGAATAGAATTAGTTTCGCAAAAAGAAATACCACTTCCATATTTGCAAACCAACTTTTAGCAGAGGGACATGAGTTCAATTATGAATCCGACGTGTTACATTCAGAAGAGACAAGTTTGAAACTCAATCTTCTAGAACGTTTGGAAATCAATAGATTCAATAATTCAGTAATTTACTGAATTATCGATTAGAATTGAATAACTTTCTGTTACTAAATATTTTTTTAAACGTGGCAACGTTCACTAATTTTTGAAATATTCCATTTCCACTCTCTTTTGACTCTTTGAACTTTTTTTTATTTTCCGATTTTGGAGACCAGGATGTTCAATAATGAATGTGATCTCTCACAGGATAGAATCAGGTAGAAATAGACCTCAAGACCATTGAAAAATATGAAGATTTTTGGAAAAATGGGTTAGTATTTACTATATCCTGTAAATGAGTGGTACCTCATTCTGAAGGTCGTTCAGCTACTTTTTCACATACATAAACATACATAAATATTACGCACAAGGTTTTTGTTAGTAGTCCGTAAGAAATCTGTGACAACTAAACAGTTATGTATCAAAAACACTAAAGGATATTATTTTAATGAAATGAAAGAAACCGACGAAAGTATTTTTATTTCTAATATCCAATAAAATGAGGAAGAAAGATGATATTTCGTCGAAAATGATTATTGAAAAAAATTAATTTCATTACTTCGGATTTCCAATGTATATTATTATATAAAATGATTTGAAATCCGTGAGAGAACCAAAAATAAAAAATAAAAATAAAAAAATGGCTGAAAATAACAATTACATCAAGCAAAAAACCCTAGAATGAAATTACAGTAAAATAAAATACAAGAAAAAATAGAACAAATAAACAAAAATTTCAAGCAAGTTACTTCACAACGTTTTAAATGTTAGTATCCACAATCGTCTTCAGGTGATGACTGGGCTAATTCCTCCGAAGCTCATAAATAGTCATCTCCCGGAGGAATTAGTACAGTCATCACCCGAAGACGATTTTGGATACTAACAATCGAAACGTCGTGACGGAACTTGGCTTGAAATCTCTTAATTTTATCATTTTTTGTTCAATTGTTCTATTTTTGCTTGTATTTTATTTCACAGTATTTTCATTTCAGGGTTTGTTCAAATATAATTGTTATTTTCAGCTATTCTTTTTTAATTTTTTTTAATCGGTTCTTTCAGGGATTTCAAATCACTTCACATAATATTGTACAATGGAAGTCCGAACTTTTAAAATTCATTATGGAACATTGTCAATCACCTTCAAACAAATCAGAAAAATGTTATCCATCTGAACTTGAAATTTGTCGAAAATGAAGAAACAAACGTCCTACTTAATTCACCACATTTCATCCAATCCAAATACCTTATAAAAATGGCCCTGGTAAAGCATTCTGGAGTTTTAATTGAATTATTTTTCATTCATTATTTCCCAGATCATTTTTGCTTTCGTTCACAAAATCGCGATACTTGTTTCACCATTCAATAGTATCTTCACGCGTCACAATCAAGAATAAACCAAATTTATGTCATGCTGTTATAGTAATTCGAAACCTTATGGCTATTACTATCTAATAAATTTATCACGTGAAATATCAACATTTCTAGGAACAATTCAATAAACTGGAGGATATTGAATCCAAGTTTCACCTGAGACCTCATTTTAGATCTGTACTAATTTCCTCATTTCATTGTAATTCAAATATATTTGATCATTGAACAATAATCGCGAATTCTGAAATCTATTGATTTCCAAGCATTCCAAAAAGATAAGTTTTGAACCTTTGTTTTCCAAATGTAATACGTCATGATCGTGACTGAACTCCTCTGTCAAGAGATGGTTTGCGAATGTTGAATTGGTCTTCTTATTCAGAAAACTATTTATATGTTCTTACTTTCTTTTGTAGAAAGTTCTTTCGGTTTTGCCAATATAAAGTTCGAGACAAGAACCACTAGTCAAGTGCGGATCTATCTGACACTGGAGTTTTGTCTTCATTGTATTCAATGAATCTAATGAAATTACTATTTAGTCTGTAGGATATGTCAAATTCTTTGTTTTTTGAAGTAAGTAAGTTAGAGTCACATAATGTTTACTATCATTCTTTGAAACTGAATCTAGTTCAGAGCTAGTTATTGCAATTTGAAAGATACGATTACGAGATGGCTATTATTGGTTGAATTCTTTCTAAAAATTGCAAAAACTAGCTCTGAACCAGGTCTATTTAGTGTCAAAGAATGACAGTAAATATTCTGTGACTTACTCAAGTGGAAATCTCACATTGAAGTGTTTTTGAATACGGTATAACGGATTTTTATCATAAAATACAAACTGCCTCGTAAGTGTTCATCTCAGCTCTCAAAACCAAATATTTGGCTCACTTTGGGTCATATGAACTGCAGAGAAAGTTTTAATCAAGATTTCATTAACGAGCAACCAAAAACCCATTTTCAAGATGACTGATCCTGATTGAGCCTAATAGTCACTTAGTGAACCCCTAATTATCGTTGTATTAAACGCTGACGAACTCATGAATTTCTTAGCAGCCTGCAGAAAATTATGTTACTTTCTTTGAATACGGAATGCGTTAATGACATTTTCTTGCGGAACCCTGTAATCAAAATAATTGAAATGATAACGACCAAATGGATATTAAATCAGAATCAATTTGTCCAGCACGGCAGTAATTATATTGCCATTTATCTGGGCGAAACTATTATCAACGATTGGACGAAAACTCATTTTATCAACCCATGCAATGAGTTGATTAAACAGTTCTACAGAAGATTCGTTGATTAGATAAGATAAAATAAGATTTGTATACAATTCCATGTTTTGGTTTTCGAAAATCCATAATTAAATTACTGAATTATGGAAAAAGATTATATCGAGTGGCACAATTCTAATAGTTAGCAGTTGAAATGAAATCGCTCGAACTCTGAAGAGGGAAATATTTCATGCTGTTTTCTATTTTGTTATCCATTTCATTTATTCATTCACAATTTAGATTACCAACGGACACAAGTACAAGGCGATATCCATGAATTATTACGAACAGATATAAGGCTACTTTAAAGAATTGACTATAGTAATAATTATCCTATATAAACAAGCACTTTCTCCAATAACCAGAAATGCATTACTCTTCTCGACGCGCGTTACACCAATCAAAGTATTGTTCTCAGTTTTCTCCCTGAAGACGCCAACTTAGTTAGTGAAACGCGCGTCGAGAAGAGAATTGAATTTCTGGTGAGCAGGAAAAGTGTTTGTTATGGATTTATTTTAAGACAGAGAGTCCAGTTTCATCTCTTATTTCAATAGTTATTATACTTACGATTAAAATAGTACAGCTAATAAAATTAATGAATGGCATACCTAGAATGGCATACCAATTCTAAAAAATGTAATTCAAGTATAATTTTACCCCTACATGAAAAGGGAGATAGGAAAGACTGTGAAAATTATAGAAGTATAACTCTTCGAAGTATAATTGAAAAAGTTTTTGCACGAACCACAGAGAAGAAAAAAGAATAACAGAAATGGATAGTGAACATGATGAGTCACAATATGGGTTTGGAGGAGGTAGGCAAGATCCAATATTCAATCTGAGACAGGCAACTGAAAAAGGACCGAGTGAAAGAAGAGAGTGTATCTGCTTTGTAGACCTGGAGAAAGCGTTTGACATGATAAAGAAGAAAAATTTTCGCAAATCCTCATAAGGAAAAGGAATTCACAAAGAAGATATTGATATCCTGGAGACTTTATATGCAAATAATCGAAATATATAGAGCCTTTCATTAATCGCTTCCTATCTTTGATTCAAATATTCGACTTTCCATCAGTACTGGACAGTGTGATCAAAGAAGCCAAACCAAATATGAAAAATCAGAAGAAATTATCACAATTTCACAGCATACTATCCAATTCACTTTCAGTTCATACTCACAAATACCACTATACTAACTTTTTCTTGAATTTACCCATTGTCATTTCGTATAAATCTGATCTGAAAATTTGAAATTGTCAGAAGCAATCATACTGCTGATTGAAGAAATCTTTTCCATTTAACTTCTGTAAGTTTTTCAAATAATGAGTTTTTTCTAAAGTAGTAGAGTATTTGTCTAAAAACAGCAAGTCCATGAAACTTAAATCATAAACTGTAATTCATGAAGCCCATTAGTTAATCATTACAAGACACTGTCAATCCCACAATTACATTGTATCAAACAAAGCATGAGAAACAAGCCTCTGGTCTCTCAGGCTTCTGCATGTTGAGCCCTTCATATCAACCTAATCTACAAATATCATCTTGCCTCTGTGTTATTTATACCGTGCTGTGGAGTGAATATGTTATAACAATTCAGAAAACCGTTTCAATTTGTGTGCTGTTCAATAAAATGAGTAACCGAGGTGAAAAGCTACTACACATAGCATTAAACCATGTTGATTGTTTGCCAGGTATTTTATTTGAACTTGCAAACCACAGCAAAACGTTATTGATCAAGATCCAGACGTTGAAGAAGTTCTTTTAGATGATTAGTGGAACAGGAATGTCATATTATTTCAATTATTCAATTGTTATACCTAAATTAACATTCCAGTAATAATAAAGTTCGTTCTTTTTGTACACTTAAAATTGAAGTCTTATGCCCTTGTGAACCTTTTTTTCTCGACCAAATATGCTCAAGGGCTTAAGTTATTCATATTTCAGGTAAGAGGTTGCACTAATACAATATTCTTTATTGCATTTTGTTCAGCCATTTGAACTAGTAAAATTTAGTTTCTGTGATTCAATAACGCGATTTAGGACATATCCTTGAATGTATTTCATCAGTTTGGACTTACATTGTCTAATATAATATAAATTGATTTAACAACCCTGAAAAAAAAAATTAAAAAATTAACCGAAATTAACAATTTTATTAAACAAAAATAACAAAAAACTGAAATTACAAAGAAATAACATACAAGCAACAACCAAACAAATAAAAATTGAAATATTAATAAAAGCAGTTATCACAAGAAGACAATTGTGGATACTAACAATCAAAACGTCGTGACATAACTTGGTTTGCAATTTTTTAAT
>WOGJ01034124.1:0-12543 GCA_015342185.1 Leptinotarsa juncta | reverse complement strand
TGTCTGATAGGTCAGGAATATATAAGTTGACTTGTCGAAAACTTTTTCCAGAAGAATAAACGAGCATAAAAGTAGTTTTCTGAAAGTAATGACCAATTCAACATTTGCGAACAGGGAATCACGATTTCAATCACGATTATGACGTATTGAATTTGAAAGAGAAAGGTTGAAAACTCAACGTTTTGGAATGGCACAGGTGAAAATGTATTCCTTTTTTCTTCAGTTTTTTGAGTTGTTCTTAAAAAGTTGAATAGTTCAAGTAATTAATTTATCATGTAGAAATTTGTAGGGTAGTGAAAGTCATAATGATCCAAATTACTATAAAAGCACAACACATCATTTGTTCAAAAAGAATTGGGATGCCTGAAGATGCTATTGTATAGCGAAACACGTGTTGAAGTTTTGTAAATTGTCAAGTGGAAATCTCTCAATGAAGTGTGATTTTTGAATAGGTAGAAAATTTACCATATTTTTGCTGATTTTAGTCCTGACCTGAACATGCTGTAACACGGTACACTGAGGAGTTATATGAATATTCGCCAGTCAATTAATCACATACAAAGGGGAGAGAATAATAAACGTAACTCTTATTAGCTTCGTCGTGCTTTATGCTTTCGCTGTAATTTGAAGTGGTCGTAATGAATCCTACATTGTTCTGATATACTGTAATGATAACTATCACCAATATTACACAATATTTGTTTACGGATAATAAAACTCATATTTATTTTAACAAAGTACTTTCATTTGCTTATTTTTAAATATGTAGCCTTTCATCCAGGATGATGACGATGTGGATTGTCAATTGGAATTATTTTACAGAAGATAGGAACTTATACAATTAAATATTTTCATACAGAGCTAGTGTTTACAAGTCATAATTACAAAATTTTTCAACTATCAAGACCTACCAATGATTCATTCAATTCATATGTTTTTGACTGGAAGATATTTGTAAAGGTTGTTATGGGATTACATATACTAGACCGTTCTGAGAACAAAATTGTTTTCGTATTTTCTAAAAATAATACACAGATCTGTCTAGATTCGTGCAATCGAAAACAATAATAACTAACACATCAACAAAAATAATAACAATGTCAAGAACAGTTGGTGAACAATGGTTGTTTTTGATGTATTCTACACCAGAGGTTCCAGTTGTATCTTTCAAAGATAATCAAGTGATAGAACCGGGTATGTTCTCTCTCTCTACTTCAGTACCGCCATAATTGGAACATGTATTTGTACCATTCTTTGTTGATGAGAATACAAGATGGTGATGAAAAGCATGATTAGTTTTTCACCCAGCCCATAATCAGTAGAGGAATCCACTAGTAGAGGGTCACTCATACCCAGTTCATACCCATCAGCTGGCGACTTTAATTTAAAAATTTAAGTACGAAGGAATTAGTAGGATCTTGCGAAAAATTGAAGGAGAAAAAAGAACAGACACCTTACAACACCAGAGATTATGAAAACATTTTGCGAAATGCGCATACTTTCCTCCTGGATGGAAACGTTTCAGATTTTTAGGGTTGATGATGGGGCTAAACCTTTGGACCATCCTAAAGCGTATACTCACGAGATGACGTATTTTAGGTGATATGTGATCATAATATATGTGATTGAATTTCATGTCATCTTGTTTGAACATCAAAATGTAATCGACATTATTTCGGATTGATTGTAGATCTGTACGATCATACGTTACCAGGTCATCACTTTTCGAGGCAGATATGACAGCACTAGCTGGCAAATAATACTGGAAACAAAAAACCACAGTGCGGTTTAATCGGGTCCAGTACGAGATTTGACAGACTCCTGAGGACAGAAGTGATATAGAAATATCCTTAAGTAGGATTTGCCGATGATAAAGCAATTTTTGTTGTCGTCATGGGAAACGAAGTTCTGATGAACATAGCGAACGTTGTATTAGAATATGTTTCAAACTGGGTGCTGAAAAACCAGATGAAATTACCACCATCCTGAATCTATCGTTCATATAAAAAGACGTAATATGTCTTCTGTGCACTTTGAGACGTAAGGGATAGAAAGGCATCCGAAAGAAATAATAAAGTACCTGGGATTGAGATTGGATCCCAAACTCAACTTTCCGGAACATGTGGCTCATGCCGGGTATACACGTACTACAGTTCCTTTCTTCATACATTCGATTCAAGATCCGATGAAAAGTAAATTATGGGTAGACAGGAACACTACCGGAAAAAATCTTCTCAGGAACAACTGAACGAACATTTGTTCTCAACTATCTAAGAACCGTGAAACCGTGAAAGTCGGCTATTTCATCACTCAAGTATTATCCAGATTGGGTTACTTTAGAAATAATTTTTATAAACACAGCAGGCTAAAACTGGATGAATTTTCATGTTTTGATGAATTTGATGATGCAGAACACACAACACTTTTCTGTTTCTGATGGAATTGTCACCACCATGAATATTTGATAGAAAGGGATGCGCTTCTGAGCAGAAAACAATGTTCAATTTGATAATTGGCGACGAGAAACAGTATTGTACCTACGAATATATCAGCAATATTATCAAAATCAAGGAAGCAAAATGGAGGGGGATTATATGTATAATATGTCAATCTCTGTATTGAAGTGAAGTTAGCAGTTTCATTAAGGAAGGGAGCTAGTTTCAGTTGGCAGAAATTATAAACCACTCTTTTCCCTCAGAATAAAGAAAATAGCTAGAAAATACCAATAATCAGAAAAAGGCCATCAATCTATAGTTTCATGAATGTTATAGTAGTAGTAGTAGTAGTAGTATCATGATTCCAACAGTACTGAGCTTGAAAATCATCGATTGAGAGTTACTAGAGTCTGGCGTTTGATGATCTTCATATTATAAGGATGAATTTAGTAATTTAGTAATTTATTGATGCAACAGACACTGTATAGCATACGTCATGAAAGAAGGTACAACAATGGTAAAATCGCAAAATTTCTCCAAGTAAAATAGAGGAATGAAATCTGACACATGATGAGTCAAACCACAACACAAATACTTAAGACAATCACACAGCTAAATATATGTCTATTTCTAAAATTTATGTTACATACACACCTACTCACATATTTACACAGTCATCATTTTACGGAAGATAGATGTACATACGTAGAAATATAATATAATATAGAATTGATAATTTATGGTTTTGCACATACTTTACAGGATAATTTTGCAACAATCAGAAATTGAATGAAAACAATGTTGCAGAATTTTTTTTTAATATATTTTGTGTTATTCTTTCAACGTCCAATTCAGAATATGATGAAGACACATAAAATCTTCAGATACACAATGACAACACTTCTCAAAACCATTTTCAATTTTAGTTCAACATTTGAATTAAATTAGTATAAAAAAATATATTCCATTTGATATTTCAGAACGTATGATG
The DNA here is from genome assembly GCA_015342185.1 of Leptinotarsa juncta. Taxonomy (NCBI): domain Eukaryota; kingdom Metazoa; phylum Arthropoda; class Insecta; order Coleoptera; family Chrysomelidae; genus Leptinotarsa; species Leptinotarsa juncta. The sequence goes on along the minus strand of WOGJ01034124.1, from coordinate 9,117 downwards.
ACAAAAAATCAAAGTAGAACATTTCAGTCCTGATTTAGATGAAATTTCTCCATCAGTATTCAACAGCGAAATTAAAATAACTACAACCATGACATCGTAATATCAAAACAATCGACTTCCAAAACAGTAGGAAGTAATGATCGCACTCTCATTTTGGTCAGTCAACTACTTAACAAATACCTGCATAACAATAACAGAGAGAGAGAAATCTGATGAAAACCGTGTATCGCAAATAAAACTCCGCCTCAAGAAATGTGCCTCAGTTATGTAATTTCTTTACATAATATTATTGATTCAACGGGAAAAAGTATTCAGATATGTCATTCGTGCTAGCCTTTGCATAATCATCGTTAAATTTCACCGTGATGGGTTTTTCACCGGGATATCTAGACCAGTATACCAAAGAGAAGTTACATCAGTCATAAATTAATAATCGATCAACAAGTTCTTAACAGGCACACAAGCATGGGCGCTACCGGGTAATGGGATGGAGGATGAGAAAGTAGATCACGATGGTGAAGGAGGTTATTTTTGATATAATATTTCACATAACATGAGTTCCGATTTTTAATCGTGCTCGAGTAATTTTTTTGGAAAAACTTGTTTGTGTTAAAAAAATATTGAAAAACATATAAATAAATTTTTAATGAAAATTTATTGCTGTAGCTGGAAGGATTGTTGATTCTTCATTTGTAGATATCTCATGAAAATTTACAGAATATCTAAGAGACTTATTTTCGAATTTTGTTTCACAGAAAAATTTCAATTAGAAGAGTCGTTTCAGATATGTTCTACATTCTTAGGTAACGAAACTGAGATCTCAATTCAAAATGTTCAAAGCTGAAAATGATCGTTTGATGCCTCAACTCTGATTCTTCTAAGTATTTCTCTAAGAAAATTAATCTTTTCCGATAATCCTGTGGTGAAAAAATTTTCACATACTTATTGTGGTGAAGTCGCAATAATTGTCTGTGTGAAATTCTTGCAACTGTGGTTCTGAGTATGTTCGTATTGAGTGAGATTCAACATATGCTGTGTGTAGGATGTTCTATGTAAGTAGGTGAACTCGTATATTGTTTTCATCATGAACTTGGGATTTGTATTTCCGGTGTGGTTGTCTAAGAAAATGTCCATCAAAAAGTTATGTGAATCAAAACCCGATGGTCACTATAATTATCTTTATCTAGGGACTGCACATATTGATGCGATAACAGAAAGAATTTGTATATCAATTACTATCTGAGTTCTTGGACAACAGGTAATTTTTATAATATAAATACAATTATTGATATTATGAATAAAATGTTTAACAATGACCAATGATCAACCTTCTGTTGGTCGTTCATCAGGAAACTCGGACGTTTACGCTTATTGATTTCAAGAGACAGCATTTCATCCTTCTACTCGTAAAATATTGGTAGGTTGTTTCAGCTCATGATGTGGGATTTTTATGTGATATAACATTGGAATTTGTAAAAAGATACTTTGGAGATACTTTATCACATCAGAAAATCCTTTCTTTCGAAACTCTATACTGTTTTGGTATGAAGAAGTGGCTTCATTTGTGATAATATGTGATTAAAAAGAGTGAACGATCTAAAAATAAATCTATCGTTTGTTTCCAAATTCAAATCTGAGCCAAAAATTTCAAATGAAATAGATATGTAATTGCATACAATTCAGTATTCGATGGAAACGATCAAAATATATAGTCGTTTGTGGTAGTGTCCAGTTCATTTCATTTCTTCTCTATGTAAAAAAGAAAGAAGTTCCTCAGTACTAACGAAATTTGATCATATAGTAGAAACGATCAAAGGCTGCTCCATTTGTCATAAAGATTATTTTGAGAGTCAAGGTAATTATCTTCAAAAAGAGTATATTTGGATTCGTTTGGACATTTTTCTGATTAGCAATATCTTTGAATTATCTGTACTTGTTATTAAATTCAGCACAAGCCCATATGTTGTGGATATTACGGATTTACTAAATGAAACTCTACAATGAGCTTCGACAACAAAACATAACTCAATACGTTGTTGTGAGAAATTTTGATACATTCCAATCGTACCGGTGACAGACACTACTAGAAAGTGGTACATTTCGTAATTACAGTGAAGAAGCATAAAACAAAAACCATTTCGAAATAGCTGTTGGGTTCTCAGTAGGCAAAACCAGTCATTTCTTTATAAGTTTGTTGCATAAAAGTTACCAAGAGAGCAGAACGTATTTTATCTCTTAAATAGAAAACAATTATGCAACAAAGTTTGCCAAATGTTAAAAAAATATTCGCAAGAAAAAGAGGCACGATGGACTGAAATATTTGTTGACTGTTGGATGTGTAGTATGTGCATAGATGAAAACATAGAGGAGGAGGTGAAATTATGATTTTCAGAATAAGTGAACCTGAATCCAAAATTTTATTTATATATGGTAGTCGTCGTCAACTAGCGTCAATATACTATTGATTTTGAAAATCTACATTCATGTATACAAATGCTCAGAAATAGTTCAGTTCAACTCTCATAGAACCTCAAAATTTATTCACCAAGGTAAGATATTATTTTATCAAAAGAAAGTTATGGCTTTCTACTCCTTCATCCCCATACGAAAAAAATGTGGAACTCTTTCAAAGAAAGGAAGAAACAACGAAACCTCCCGAAACAACTTTTTTCAAATAAACATTGAATTACATGAAAGAAAATACTACTTTTATATGAACATTGAATTATTAATAAAACACGTTTTTCTATTGAGTTTGTACTCCATACCTTCCCAAGGGAATTGAAAGAAATATCAATCACAGGATTGCTACACAATATAATATATGAAAGAGGTAAAATTTCATTACATGAAATATTGTCATTCTCACTGGTAGACATCCGATGTTTCGGAATGGACCGCTTGCTTAATTGATTCTTCAGCACCAATCTGGATAACATAACACGGTGAAACACACGATTCACTCATGAAATAACAATCTTATGTCACGAATTGGTTATATCTACTCATGTCATCAATGACGGTACATAATGACATTCACTGGCTTATTTGATTCAATTCTAGCCATTAGAATATTGTTTGAATTGAAAGGGGGATATTTCAAGAAGTAATTTTAGTTTTTTGAAAAAAAAATGTTTTTCTACTTTTCCATCTCCATACGAAAGCATTGTTGGGATCTTCCAAAGGAAAAAAGAAAGCAGTTAGTTTCGAAATAAACTATTTACAAAGATGTATAGATCATGCAAAAGAGTAATTTTCAGACACGAACTGGAAAAAATGCCCTGTCAAAATAAATACTCTCATATAAACATTGAATCACAATCATTTCGTATGAAGACGAACAGAGAAGTAGAAAACCAAACCCTTACTTTCCCAAAAAATGCACTTGGGATATTATGCTCTCAAAAATATTTTTAAAGTCACCGGAACTATTTCACCCTATTTTACGTGTATCCCTTCTGGAATGAACAAAAGGGGGCCATTTTTGCCAATCAAGACATCAATACATTGGTTTCAATTGAACAGTAGGATTTTTTGTCATTGGAAAAAACGTTCATTTTCATTTCAAATAGTATCAAATTGATGGCTAGATCATTTTCATAATATTTTTACCTTTCTAAGATAAAGCTAAATTTTTCTCAACTCATTCCTGGCTACTATTGCTCGCTTCAATAGGCTAAGGCATATATAGAATAGTCAAAAAATAAAAATTATATTATGTCTGATGTTACGATTTCACTCATCTCTCAGTATTACTAGAGCATCTCATTTTATTTCAGTTAATACAGACAAATAAAAATTTTTCATAATTATCCATCACAATAAAAAAATTATCAGGAAAGTTCTAATTCTGTTACTAATTATTGACTGAAAAATATTTTTATAGATTGAGATTATAGTATATTTTTTGATATATTTGATGAATTCGTCCTAATATTCAGATTCATTAAAGATGTTCCTCTACTTTAGTTCTACTAGTGGAGCTACGATTTTCTGTGTCTGCTAAGAGAAAAATATTTGATTTTTTGATATTCAGGCAAATCCAACAGAGAATAGAAGTAAACTAAACCGTTGGAAATAGGAGAAAAACTACCAAAATCGACACATTGAAGATGATTGAAATGCATAACAATAATCGAAAGTAATTGCAGTTATTTACCGAGCAAGATATTTTCAAATTGCAGCGATTTTTTTGATAGTCAAGTTCATTCTGCGAAAACATTCAAATACAGCCTTGGAACCTGACAGAAGGTAAGGTAATAAAACAATTTGAGGTCTTACTTTTTGGGATGGAACTAAAGTGTTTTCAACTGCAATAGGAAAATCTCAGTTTAAATTGAGTATTTGACTTTGAAACATACCTTCTCGTGATTGACTATTATTCAGGCTACATGGTTGGATAAATTGAATGAAAGTTGTGTATTCTATAACAATGCAATGATATTTAGAAATAGTTTGGGTTAGACAACTCCATCGGAATTTGTATCTTTCCTTCACTTTCTATACCCACATGGAGAAATTCGGAAGTAATATACATGCATGCTGAAATTTCATCCCTGGTGTTTATTTGTCTCTTACGGCGTTTCTGCAAAATCGCACTTGCCAAATTAATGTGATATTCTTGATTGATCACCAACCGTCGTCATAATGTCAAAGACAAACGGATGTACACCCAGGATGTACAGCTATTTCGGCATGTTGGACATCATCAGTACCACCAATAGGTGGTTCCACAAACTCCCTTTCGTTCACGGATTTATCTTCATCAAAAAGTCTTCTTGGTTTTTCACATTTTTTTTTCAAACTAGGACCGCCTACCAGGTACAGATGTTATGATCGAAACCGGTCGCAACAAATGAAAATCTTGGTAGAATTTAGACAAAAGTTATTTTGAGAAATATTTGAGAAAAATGGTCACTTGACTATCACTATTATTCGTGAGGGATAAATTATTTATTTTTACGAAGCAGTAGTAGTAACAAGTCTTGTTTGTGCTATTTGGGATGACGACGAAATGTTGACTTTGTAGAACTCGTAATGGATGAATACTCAGAAAACAGCGTAGCGTATTCTATTATTTGTGAAACACCTGTACTGCAAAATATATATGGTACCATATGCGGAGTAATTTTTTCGCGTGTTCATCCGTTACGATTTCTTCATTGTTTGGCATAATGTCGAATAGAATTATCAAGACTGATTACTATTTAAATTGATAAGGAAATATTGCAGTTAAAGTTAGTTTTTTATAAAAGAAGGTTTTTGTCTTACTAGTTTTCCATAATTGATGAAGTGATTTCTCGCGAAACTTAAAAAACAAAATAATATTGTCCCATGAGAGCGTAATATCATATAAATACGTTTTCATGTATTAATGTTTTGAAAGGGTTTTCTTTTCCAGTTTGTACCTGAAAAACTTCTATGCATGATCTTCATATCACTATAAAGAGTTTTCTAATGTAGTCATTTTTTTCTTTGTTCCATAGAAATACTTCAAAATTTTTGTAATAATAGAGGGAAAGCTGAATTTCAGCTTATCATCAAGATATTGAATTCGGTTGATGATTGTAGAATATTTTTTTGTTGATGATACCATATTTGTCTACTTTATACGTATTGCGAATGAAAATAATTTTCTAGATTCAGGTGAAATAACTTTCATTCATATCACGTGGATTTTCATAAACCTAACTTCTCACTTCACTTTATGTTTCAACTCAGTTACCATATTTCACTAATTCAGTTTTACCTCAGGTATCTGTTCATATATTTATATTTTTATTTTGGTTTTTCAATTCTGAATCATGCCATAGTTGTATTTGGATAATATTTCAAGAAATCCTTTCCAGTTGAATCATCTTTGTATATTTCAATTATAGTATTCATATCTTTTTCTCATGTATTTTCTTTTACTGTCTCATGATTGAGAAAAAATTGAAATTTTTTTATCATTTGAACATTATGAGAAATGATTTGATGATAAAAATTGTAATGTGTTTTCGATGAAATAGTGAATGGAAATCTGAAAATATTTCGTTAAAGCATTTGAAAATGAGAAGAATCTATAGATATTGTTTAGGTAAAAATTCCAACTCATAGGTATAGATTTTCATTTTCATTCAATGACTATAGGGCGAACCTTTTCTTCGAAAAATAGATTCGATTACCGCCGAGATCAAAATACTCTTGTTTTTATGGATCAACATGGTTTAATATTCATGGAAAGTGTTCTTGTAATATCGCTGCATTGAGGTCAGCAATGAACTCACTTTTACTTACCTGTTGACTTCAGCTAGAATCCGACTATACGTAATAACAGAGATTAATGATAACTTATTGTTCACTTTTCATAAATCACAGGGTTTTCAGTGTACGGTACGCAGCATTTTTTCAATTTTTCCAGTCATGTCAACACCAATTTCATCGAAAACTATCACTGAAACGTACGAACGAGTTGCGGCGAAAACTCATTAGATTGAATAACAATGATTACAACTGAAGAATTGTTGAATAAACAGCTATTGGTAATGATTATGTAGTACTTGTGGTACTTGCGTTACTCTGCTGAAGCGTTAAGTCGGCACTGTAAGTACCACTGAATGACTCGAAAGTAGGAGAAATGTAATGGTACTGGAAGTAGGCGCCCCGATATTTCGTACATAGACGAGAGACCATCTTCCCCAGTCAGTGGGTCACATGTTGATTAAGAGAATTTATGTTGGCAGTAGTAATACTCGTATAATTTAATAGCATTGTGTTTTTCTCTGAACATGAACATGAATGTTTGACCAACATAGGTTAGAGAAGTGTGAAAATGTGTTTTTACTGCTATTGAACACAGTGGATGTGATTTAAATACAGTCATTGAATATTTTATTTACTTGAAATGACTGTAATACTTTCAATGACAATAATTGTTATTATCATCATTTGCATTTTATTTGATCACGATGAAGTTACATGTTGTATAACTTATAGACATGAGCAAAAAATTATTATTTTCATCAGAACAGAAAATAATCACTGTTGAAATATAGGTTGAAAGTTATACATTATAAACTTCTTACTTCTCCACACCAACTTCAGGAATTGGAATATACAGGCCGTTCCTTTCATTATATGGTAACATCGCTATAAGATAGATTAGGTCGAAAGTGAGAAGGTCTGTTTGACCCTTGAACTATCACTATAACCCAAAAGTGTTTATTGTGGCTCACACCTATTCACACTCGACCAAATAAACCCAGCTTCTTAATGGAGCCGACCAATTTGTATGGTTAGTGGTCTTTCAGATCAGTTGGTAAGGATATGGATCTGTCAAACTCTAAAAACCTGATTCGGTGCTCAGCGGGGCAGACAATAGTATGTGCTCTGATGTTTGGCCATTTTACAAACAGAGGCTTCACACACTGTCTTTCGACAGTCTGTGTCTCTGCATGATTCAAATGACAGTGATCTGTGAGAATTTCTGTTGGAAATCATAGTTCATCTCTACTGTAGTCCAACAACAATCCTTGAAGATTCTGCTTGAAGGTATCTGTTAACCAACAACTATCACCTCTCAATATTTCCTTCTCCTGGATGACCTAGTCCTCTCTACTCGAGAACAGTACTTTACAATGCAGTTCGAAGTCTACAGTTGGAGGCATAAAGTCAGAGGTCATTCGCAGAATTTTGTGACTTACAGTGTCAACCAGCAGTCTGTTGTACTCTGCATTAAACTGATTTGTGCAATTGGCATTGTGCACAAATCTTCATGCAATCCATGTAGCCTCTCTCATGGCAACTGACGGTGTAGTGCTTATGGCATCACTGATGGCCTGTCTCTGTAAACCATAGAACTTCGCCTGAGCCGATTTATGTAAAGCCTCCGGCAACCAGGTAATTGCTTCATAAGTGATCATTGGTCTGATAATCACCACATGTATCCAATGGATTGGTTTGGGACCGGAACCGCAAGTTTTACCACAAATCCTTCGACATGTTCATAGGGACAGTCTGGCTTCATCTGAAACTTTTTCCGAGTGAGTGCTCCAGGTGAGTTTTTGTCAAGGACAATGCCAAAGTAATTCACCTCCGTTTCGAATGGAGTAACCTCACCATTGACGGAATGTAGCGTTAAATCTTCCAATTTTCTCCACCTGGTAAACATTGCTATATTCTAAACCGTAACAGATATGGAGAAGATTGTATGGGGGGAAAAGGTAACTATCATGGTGAACAGTGCAATAGTCAAAAAACATAGGTACTTTCGTTCAAGTATGAAAAATGATGTTTCTGGATTTCACGCACAGATTTGTTATTTCAGAAAATATAATGAGATGGCGAAAAAAATCACATTGTATCCGAAATGTAATACAATGCTGAATTACCGTTTCGAATCAACACGAGCACCATTAACTTTTTTTTCAAGTGTGGACTTGTAAATATTGATGCAGCGATAAAAATCACAATTTAGTGTTATATATTATATATTTTTGAAGTGTTTCATTTCAAATAACCAGCATCATCTGTGGCACAATCAAATTGAAAATAAATTCATTCCACAATGAATTGTAGATACATCTACAATACAGTAGATGAATTGAACATGAAATATGTCATTGAATGCTCGAATGGACGACCTATTTCTTTAATGCACACAAGTACTGTCCATCCAGGATAATGAAAGTAATGCTATTACATGCATCTCTTATTTTTTATTTGAGATTATCAATATGTACACTAGGTGTCAAAAACCCTCTAGCCTTCATGAATACCAAGATAAAAAAAGAGTAAGATCTGGGATCGAGATTGCCAGTGAATTGGTACATTGTTATCAATCCATTTTATTAGGAATATTTCCCATGAATGTTTTCTTACAATGGCTGTATTGAAAACAAGGGACCGACTTAATGTAAATATTATTTTTCCCGGAGTCATTTTGGAAGTCATTCCACTGTGCGTAATCTTTTTCGTTTAATCTATATGTTGGTTTTTTATATAGACTATACAGCGTGACTCACGGTCGATGGTAGGTTAGACGTTTCTAGAAAACGCAAAGCATGATTTTTCTGAAAATTCCACCTCTCACATGCCCCTACCTGTTCTATTGATCTAAAATATTTTCAGCATTGC
>WOGJ01034052.1:0-16466 GCA_015342185.1 Leptinotarsa juncta | reverse complement strand
TTTTTTCTGTTAATTCAATATACTTTTTTATTTCATGTATTTAAATATTTATGTTGAAGTAATAGTTTCGAGAGGGTTTTTTCATTTAGTTTTCATCTGAAAGAAACTACAGTGTATCGTATACATATTTGTATTGTTTTCATATTGTAATATTATTTATATAGTAGTTGTATTATTATAGTATTATTTATATAGTTTCGAGACTGACATTCCAACATTAAAGTTAACGTTCAAATCATCATCATCACGGTAAAATTTCTACTTTTGAAGCCGCCGGCATTCAAAATAATCATTACCAATTTTGATAAATCTCGAAAACACTTATCAATGTGTTTAAAAAAAAGATGGTATATTTTATTTGCAAGAAAAAAAAACTATATAGTTCACATGACCGATAATTTTACACGCTCGATATACAGAATATCACTTTCTAAACAATATATTTTTCTTTTCATCAATTCCAACTGGAGACTATTCATTTGGGACATGAAGAATTCTGTTTGAAAAAAATATGTTTAAAAACTATTTTTCCGTCGCACCCTTATGAACGACAACCCTCAGGAGTCGAAACTTGTGCGAGCTAAGGATTAACAATGTTTTACCTTTTAACGTGTTATTCCTAACACAACCATATCATATATTCAGAAAAAGAAAATTTATTCCACCGTGTTTTTGTATCATTCATACTTCATTTTCCCATTCTGTAATCAGCTTCGGCTATTGAATAGAGTACTGAGTAAATGAAAAACTAGGTGAATAATTGAATAAATGTATTCACATTTTGTCACGTTTTCATTAGAAACCTTATTTCACGTTATTTCACAAAAACAAATTTTTTCAACGAACGGCAATTTCAATTATCTTCACTGGTTGATAAAAATATATTCTTCTGAAACTACTCAACTGCTACCATCTTCATTTCTATTCATGTGAACCTATAAAAACGGTAGGAAGTAATTAATGCTTTTTGTAAAAACAGAATTTTTGTAAGAACTCACTCCACTACTCCTTGGGTATTCCTTGATTCGCATTTTCTGGCATCAGTCACCAACCTATTGAACATTAATCTCACTAAAGAATAGCAAAAAAACTGCGATGGATAATTACCGAATCCTCGTCTAGTTAAAAAGACTGACTCGAAAGTGATATATTGATGAACTGGCGTTGAATAGGTCGACACGTTTGCATAAAAAACACCATTAATCTGAAGAAAGTTTTTGTAGCCGTCCAATCCTCAACTGATGCTGAACCCTGGATCCTTAAAAGACAGAGTTTTCCTGACAATTATAACAAATCAGCCATACATTTTCTTATTGTCAAGATTAGTGATCTACATAATCAGGGAACTGTTGGTAATGCATTTGGTTACTATTTTAGTTATATTTACAATTAAAGTATTTTGGACGTTCGCAAAAATGAATGATTTCATTGAATGATTTTATCTCGATGAACTATGACAAATAAGGATCACCACTAGAATAAACTTTGAAATTAAATTAGAATATATCACCAATAACACATATTGATGATATGATTCATTATAATTTTGAAGCTGAATTTAGGATAATATTTTTGAAAATATTGTTATTAAACGGATGATTATGAATCATACCATTGATTGGTTTATCTATATTTCTACAAAAAATGCAGCGGAAGTATCTTCCGTAACATCATCAATCGAATGGAAACCACTATCAGTTCGGTCACATTTTCTCTATAACTCACATTTGAACTCCACTTGAAGATTCGATTATTTTTATGATATTCAAATCAAGAATATTATGGAACTAATCGATACTTGATGAAAATCCATTATAACGTACTTAAAATATAAACTTTGATGTGATATATGCACTTGAAAGTTTACAAAACCGTGACACGTGTTTCGAGGTGTCACAATACTGATTGTGACGTCCGATGATAATATTGTATAGCGGTAAGTGCTTTGGAATCAAAAAATCCACAATTTTTTGAAGAATGAAGAAAAGAGAATTAAAACTTTCTATGTTTTTTACCACTTTCATTTGTAACTGACGTTACTCCAGTTTCGTCCTATAAGGATATTAAAGAAAACTTATACATTAAACTTTTTTGAGGCCTTCCTAAACTCCATTCTTCAGTAATTCACACAATTTATTCCTATAAAAACCGCTGTGTCGTCAGCAAAACTCGCCTATAGCTTATTGTAGTATATTGAAGATATTATTGACACAGAGGTTGAGTAATAACGGACCCAAAACAGTACATTGAGGTACTCCATATGATACTGTTCTGTACTATCTCCTGATGTTTATTTTGATGCATTGTAATCTATTTGATAAGTAGCTTTAGAAAAGTCTGCAAACTGAATCTCGACAACCGATATTCTGCAGTGTGGCCAATAATTCTTCACGGCTCACATATCAAAAGCCTTGGTCAGGTCAACAAAGATGTATAATACTGCCTCACTTTCATCTATACTTACTGATGACATTTGCAATTGCGACCTACCCTCCCTAAATCCGAACTGGTTTTTTGATAATTTTTCACAAAAGAACACACTTTTTCTTTATAAATTCCTCGAACATTGTCGATAATTTCGATATAAGTGTAACTTTTAAGTGATTTCCATATTTGAATAGTGTTTTAATCACTGCTATTCTCAGACTATCTGGAAAGTAACCAGTTTCCATGAACTTGTTTAATTGACTAGTGAGGGGTGGCCCCCTGTAGATACTTACTGATTTGTTTCAGCACTGTGACCAAAATTTCGTCATGATCTGAGGCGTTATTAGGTTTCGTTTATGATATGCGTAGATTTAATTCTGATGAAGTTGATATCAATTGCATTTTCATCAAGATTAGTTTCCATATTTATACTGATAAACTTCCTTCACAAAGGAGGAGTATTCCGTATGAGAGTTCTCTGTCCACTCGACGCCACCCCAATTCAAATTAACTTCTCGCCCATTTTAATTCACATCTTGTTCAGTTCCGCTACTCGAACATTCCGAGAGAGCTAATAATCTCTTTTCAATTTCCATTCGATATTCCCGATAAATTAGTCTGATAGAACGGGATCAAAATCAAGGAAAACTAAATTATGTCTGGACCTAACTGAAATTCCGCCCCGGCACGATTCAACGATGCCCCTTGGGCGGTATTGCAGTAATAGAATCCTAATGACGGCATCACCAGGCCAACTCTGACAAGGATCGATATTACCACAGCGACAGGTTAGGTAGACAGATATTAGGTACGATGTCGTCGGATAGATGTGAGTATTTTCTTGTAACAGTTTTTTAAGAGGCCGAAAGGTAAATAATGAATTAGGAAAAAATATATTTGAAAACAAACTATTACGGGTGGCATACGATAGAATGTCGCCTGTTGATCTTTGTTTCCGAAAACCATATTGATGATCGCTGAAGATGTTGAAGGCTCATAAATATTTGAGGATATGGTGGTTCACGCCTTTCTCCATGATTTTTGATATCACTTATAGCAAAGCGACTGGTCTATAGTTATTTGCCCTTTTTGGAAATAGGTTGAACGTGAGCAATCTTGCAACAAGAAGGAAAAACCCCTTCCCTGAAAGACAGGTTGAAAAGTCTGCAAAATACTGGTGCTAGTTCATTTGCGCACTTCTTAAGTACGATAACGGGCACTTCGTGAGGACCAGACATCTTGTTGATATTGAGCTGTTTCAAAATTCATCTGACTAGACGCTGTCGAAAAGTAATTTCCGGCATTGTGGATTCTAATGTGGGAATAATGGGTGACTTTTCCAGAAAATCGACTGTGGAGTGGGACACGAATTGTTCAGCAAATAATTTGCTTTTCATATGGCTGTTGAACCATCCGCTGTTGTTAGTGATGGAATTGTGGTTAAACGAGATGAAATGAGTACCGAGGGCGATACACGTGGATGCCCCCAAAGAGGCTGTTACCGACGAAAACATCAAAAAAGTCCACAAAATACTTTTGGGTGAGAGCAAAGTGGAGTTGATCGAAATAGCTGAGCAACTATAGATATCAAAGGACCGTGTTGAACATATCGTGCATGAATATTTGAGTGTGAGAAAGGTCTGTTAAAAGAGCATGCCAAAAACAAAAACGAATTGATCATTCTGAGCAGAGTTTGAAACTATTCCACGATAAAAAACCCGAAAATATGCATCTATATGTAACAATAGGCGAAACATTGCTCCATCATTTCATACCATAGTCAAAATGAGCCTCATCTGAGTCAACTGCATGTGATGAACCGACCCCAAAACGCGCAAAAACGTAACATTCGGCTGGCGATTCACGATTTTCACGAAATCGTGGAAATCGTGAATTATTGATAGCTAGCTGACGTAACCGGATTCGCTTAGAAAGATTGTGTAGATGTTATCGATGGATCTTACTTTTTATACTCCTACTAACAGTCAGTCTCACGCATATGAGTACAAAAAAGCATACACTGCTCATTGAAGCTCCAGAATATTCAACAACATTCAGAAGTGTTTTACGATATTTCAGAATGTTCCGAGATATTCGGAAATGTTGAGAATTGCTCTGCAATACTTTCGAATGTTCTGGGCTGTTTAAATATTTTATAGGGGCAGAACTTCCATTTTCTTCTATTTACAGAACACTCTTCAGGTAAATATGGGCCTTGACGGTCCCGGTACTCGCTTTTGAGTATTTGCGGCACACACAAATTGTACACCTTCCTTTATAATATTGATTATTTCATTTAAAAAAGATGCTAGACGATATTGATTATTTCGAACATCATTCAAAAAATTGCTAGACGGCGGTAATTGTCATTGTTCAAAATATTCCCTTCACAACAAACATTTGTTTCTGGTATTAAATTTAGGGTCAACAGCTAATTCTATTGCTTGTCTTACTAAATTTTTAATATTCCTTCTTTTATATGTTACCGAACCAGTTTCATGAAATTTTGCTATTGGTTCTAGGATGTAACCATGATTTACGTGTCAATTGAACAATGTTGCTGTTAAGGCGGGGGTTTACGTTTACATGGTGAGATAAACTTAACGTAACGTAACAAGTCGTAGCGTGTAAACAGAAAATTGTTGCGACTTGTCGCAGTTAAAGTCAGGTGCAAATTCTCATTAATTTTTGGATATCGTTGCGACCAGACGTTGCAAGTAAACAGTCACTCCCATGCGATCTATACGCCAGTTATATCGTAGGGTCCACGTTTAATCTACCTGTTTTCTATTCGTTGTGAAATTTTACTGTTTTTTACACATTGAGCAATTTTTGTGGTATGAAAAACATGTCGGACCTGCATCAACCATCCCGAAAATGTTCAACAGAGTTCATTGAATTTGTAATGCACCGTTTGGAACGTTTGGTGTAGTAATGAATATTACTGAAGTTTTTTTCCAACACCAAACCGTTATTTTAACACCTCGACTAAAATACAAACAAGCGATATCGACTCAATAATCAGGAATCAGACTCATCAATCGTATATATTTAATCAACACGACCAACAACTTTAACTGAAATTCAAGGCAAAATTGGTGGAAACGACAGAATGCGTATACAGTACATCAAACTGTCGACAAAACATAACAACACAAGTCGTTACGTTTTGTCGCACCGTTTAAACCCGCCTACTCCCACACAATCAGTGTTTATGAAATACAATTCAATAAAATGAAAACTATCCATATCAACTACTCGACTGAGGAAAAGTCGAACTGTCGATTGATATTATTCATTTTCCAATTTTTTTTCACTAACAAACGTATTTGTAGATACCAAGTCCAGTGGAAAATTTCAGATTCTATTTCTCTGTGAAGTAAAAACTATCTCCTTTGATGTTACTAGTCATATGCTTAGAACACGACTCTTCATGAAATCATAATTTGTGAATAAATAAACTTGATTAATCATTCGGAACAAATTATGCCACAAAATTCTACCTACATTATTAAAATCTCGTAAATGTATTAATTCGTCACGACCTCTTCAAACGCTCACACGAGCAGGATCTTTTTCAACAATATATGTCCGTTCAAGGTAAGAGCAGCTACGATTACGACACTTTTTCATTCTAGCTTGAAGACCTTAAAGAACAGTTTATTAGATTACGCCTCTAGACGTTTCCGAGGGTTCCTTTCGTGTTTGGCAGTAAAAATCTCACTTCCACAACACTTCAGACGCGTTCAGATACGATTTCGCTTGATTACAAGACTTTCAAAACGACCCTTTAAGCACCCTTCACAAAATTCACTTCGAGAAACTCCAGATTTTTGTAATGTGCGATAAAGGGACTTTTTGTAAATTAGTGTGGTAGCAAGCAGTAATATGGAGGAAAGCGTGGTGAAAAAAATGCCCTCTTCACAAATCGCCTGAAATCGCCATAAATAATATTCTTCCGTCCGTACAATTGAGGCTGCATTCAAACATGTAACTAGGTATATTGTTCAAGATTCAAGGTTACTATACAAATGTAAGGCTTTCGATACAATCAGGCATGATCCTTTGGCAAATTTATTCAATATTCAATAAACGAGTAAGTCAAAACTTAAAATATTTTAAATTACTGATATCTAAAATAATGAAATGAGTGTACCTCAAGAACCAATGATAGGTCATCCATTATTCACAATATACACAAGTTAGAATAGACAGAATAGAAAGTTTATCTAAACACCTTGTTATAACATTGATTTTATCCCAAGTAGTAGACTAGTAGCAGAGTTCAAAGCTAACATCAATCTTTAAAACGTCTCCATAATATAACTAATAACTTCCTTCGAAATCAATACTAGTTACGATAAGATAGGAAAATATTACTATTATTTGAAAATACTTTTTCTAATAATATAATAACATTTTTATGTAACACAAGTCTTGAATGGTTCAAATGAATTTTATATTTTTCGATTTGAACTCACTAGTGCTTCAGCTTCAGGAAGTAAACGTAACACACATATTTCCATACCCTGACAGTAAGGTGAAAAGAGTATATTCAGTTAACTGGACACTTCAGTTTACGAAGCAGGTTGCCTAGAGAATTTGCTACCGAAACCATAATCAAGATGTCCCCATGAATTTAGTAGAAGAGACCTTATAATAAGATCTCTATTGGAATGAAAATTATTTTGAGTTTATCAGCTGCAAATATGTCATATTCTTCATATTATCGTAGCCATGAGTGAGTTGAATAGTAAATAGTCTCGATGTGAATCGAATAAAGATGTATCTCAACAATTGCAATGCACTTATTGAACAAGGTATATGGAAATATGTCCCTCACATAGGAATGAAAATAATATTGGATTCAGAATAGCACCCTGCTGGCATCTTAAGTTCAAATGTTCAATACGCATCGGTTACAAGTATACCCCTTGCTTTCTTTATCACTTCGAGAAACTCCTGATCTCACTTTTGTCATTTCGTTTTGCCATTTCGTTCAATGAATATATAACATTAACGACTTATGGATTGAAAAATGAAACATAAGAATTAATCTGGATATCTTCTCATCTCAACCTGTCACTGAACTTTTCGAATCAATTGCCAAATCAAATTAAAAACAACATCTCTTGTCTCCAACATTTCTGAACCCTAACTATCGATAATATTTTAGAATGTGACATTACTTCCATACAGCAAAACTTTGGGACCAATTAATTTGATCCCGAAGTCTTACAGCCACACATTTTATGAAGCTGTAAATTGTCGGTTTAGTGTTCAACTTCCGAAAGTGGGTAACTCGGGAGGTTAATGGAAAAAGAGAGAAAAAGAGAAATGCTATGAACCAAAATCGTTATCGTGAAATATGGGCTGTACTCAGAATATTTTTTCACGAAAGGATGTTTGTGACTGTTTAAGTCACAAAAAACGAATTCGTGCAGTCTGATGTGGAAGCGAAAAAGAAATGGAGATGGTTTATCTCAATATGATTATATTGAAATTTCCTCTGATAATTTTCCAAACAGTTTTCGTTCATTCTATCAGAATTGTGATATTTCTTCAGAAATGAGATTATTTGATTACTAGCTGAGAAAATTGTGATACATACTCATTTACATTTGTATTATTGAAATCAAAATTCATAAAGATTGAAATTCTCCTAATATAGTGTAGTGATGATAACATTTGTTTCCTACCCACAAAAACCGCAGAAAATCCGTAAGAAGCCTGCGAACGGGGCCATTGAGAAAGATTAACGTTGAATTTAAAAATCTGCAGATCAGTTATGTTCATTAAGATAATCGGAATGTGGATTTTTCTTTTAATTAATTTCATTTAAATTCACATCAACCTCCAGGGTTATTTGCGGTTGAACAGTGCATCAGGTGCAGGAGAATTTCAAAAGTTTGAACACGTTGACAATTTTTAAAAATTCAACAATGTTTTCAATATTACAATCAGGTCCTACTTCGTTGTTAATTGAAAGCGGGACAGCATGAGTTATTCGTTTGTTGGAATATAGCACACAATTTTTTTAAGATATGGTCAACAGTTACAGGAGAGGCGCACACTTAACATATAGGGCTGGTGTCGCCGGCAATGAGGTATCCATGTACGAGGCGAGTGTGGCCTATTCGCAGGTGAGATATTATGAACTGGATTTTCCTACTTGCCGGGAAATATATTCATGGAAGTACACTTGTTTTCACTTCGGAAAGTTTACTGCAATACCAATTTTATTAATCTTGCCATAATTTAGTGAGAATTTTCTTGTATTAGGGTTTCAAATCTATATGGACAACACAGTTTTCTGTAGTGTTTGAAGGATTGCTAGTGGCTTCTTTAATTAATGAGCTGGAACTCTAAGATTATTTTGTGTGCTATTTTTTATTATTTATAGTTTTGGATAGTAAAATCTAATGGAAGTAATTTTCCTCTTTTCATTGCAATATCGCAACATATGCTAGTAACTACTGCGTGAGCTCCAAATGTCAACAAGTTGTTCCCCGTCATGAATAGAGTCTTAATATTTCTTGAAAAGTGACTATTTTGATATCGCATCAAGTAAGAAACAAAAAAATACTCATCTACAGGATGAGCGTGATTCAGCTTTGTTTGCCGCGTATACTTTTGGATATCAAGTAGTTTCAGTTAGGAGAAAGTCCCAAACCATCTCTTGATGTTCCTGACTATCGAAGTTGCTTGTTATGTTAAAGACTCCAATCAAAGATATTGATTTTTCTAGGATAGAATCGACCAAGTACCGTGTGTGATTGAAAGCGAAGTGTCAGCACCATTTCAAAATATAATTAATCTCCCCCACATGAAAAATCGAAAGTTTCTTAAATGCAAGCAACTTTCCAGTTCAAAATATTGTTTAAGCTACGCCAGCATCGAAATTGCTTCCATAGAAAAAAAAACGAATCCTTTAAATATCAATTTTCCAGTTTCTACAATTCTGAAGTCGTCCCAATCCGAAAATTCCTTCAGAACTTCATCAAAATATAAAACTTTTTATCGGTGAAGATTAACATAGGCAACTGATGTTCAGAAAGCTGAATGAAAAGAAAGATAAGTGTGACGTCAACAGATCACTATATTAAAAAGTGAAACTGAATCCTTGTAGACGGCGTAGAATGAATCCAATCACCAAAATACAGTACTTCTCTGCACACGCGTTTCACCAACCAAGTTGGTGTCTTCAGAAAATGAATGAAACTGATAGTTTGTGGTTTGGATTCACCAAAAGGTGCGAGTTTTGGAGACAACTACATTGCACGTTCAGTCTCATTCAATATGCATAATAAAAAAGGAAGTTATGGGTCCTTGGGAAACTCCAGTATTGACGGTGAACGATATTTGATGGGATGAACAAAAAAATATAGAAAGCCATAGTATCGAAGTTTGAAATATTGATATTGGATCCATTGATCTTAGTATTTGGTAGATACTAACAATGTGTTGTGTTGCATATTTTGTAGGTTCTAGTGATAAATTTAAGTCAATAACATAGTTCAAAAACCATATTTCATTATTCGCAATTGGTCAGATGGAATAGATATCCTCATCGTATGTGCACACTCGTATTAGATTCAATACTTAAAGTTCATACACCGCTTTAAACAATACTTTATCATCATCAGTTGTTTTTATCACTGTCCCTACGTGTTATTTCGAGAGGTCTTCTCAAGATTCGAACGATGTGGTAAAATGTGAAGGTTTCACCAAAGTTAACACCAATCAGATAGGAACCAAGCCCGCCCTAACCAGTTGTCATCCCATAACATAGAGTATGAAATGCGAAATAATCGTATAATTTGGGAATATGTTTTTTATCTTAAACTTTTGAGAAGCATAAATGTAAACCAGATCTGCTTGGATGGGGTCAGAGTAATTGTGACGAACATTTGAGTTGAATCCAGGGCCGACAAACCATTCGTAACCCAGCACCATTAGCGCTGTTTCAACCGGCCACAGGTCTCAGTGGTGCCAGGCTGAACTACGAATGCATAGTTGGACGAAAAGTCGAAAAGTAAAGTAAATCCACAAATATCAATACAAAACGAGGCTTCCAGAGGCAGCCTGCGTGAAGCTAAGCTTCAATAACAATCACAGAACGAGATTCGTCTTATGTAGTTCTTTGCAGCTGGTACCTACTAATAGGCAACTAGTTGAGACAAGAGCCCAGGAAATTCAATCCCGCTGAGACAAGTATGAGATGCACAAATCATTGAACCTTATATGAAACAAACTGATGTTTCAAAACTCCCGTTATCAAAAGAAATACTTATTAATAAATACTATATAAGTCGAGCCGTTTCAATGAGAGATGAATCAGAATCAAGCGAATTATGAAAAACAGTTTTTAAGAATGGACGATCCTAAGCATTTCATGGAAGTATTATTTTTGAATGCCCAAAAAGCTAAAATTTCTACGCGAGTACAAAATAAAAATAGTAGGAATTAGGATGAAAAACTGAAAAAAAAATGTTATCTGTTATCAGCTGAAGACGGCGTAGTGAATCTTGGATTGTACATTATTTTCAGCATACCTGTCTGATAGAACTTTATACTTTATAAAGTCAAAGATGGTACAGTATGTGTAATTGTTTTCATCATAATTAGTTTCGAATGGATAAATATGAAGAATGGATTTCACTATTTCTATTGCAATATATTAAACTTTTACTAGTAACTACTTCACAACCTCCAACTGTCAACAGGTTGTTCCACCGTCATCAATAGACTGTTCATTAAGTATTATTATTACTTGAAAAGCGATCATTTTGATATTGCTTCGGGTGGAAACAAGTAAAAACGTATCCGCAGAACAAGTTTTTTACTATCAATGCAAAAGTTTCGCAATACGCTAAGTGCATACATAAAGTTGATCATAACATTTCTTTTGTTTTCCATATAATTGAAATTATATCCTAGAATGGAATAACATTAATGCTGTATTCAACTGTCCCGAGGTAATAAATAATGTTATTATGGAGGTAAGTAAATTTAAATTTATACATAGAGAAGTACTTACATAAGGCGTTTGGAAATTAACTGGTCGGTGTTTTCTGTGTAAATATATCTGAAGTTAGACGAGAGGGTTGGGTGAATCGAATAGTAGGTTTGCGACTTTTTCTATAAGTTGTTGAAGCTTTCAGAAATAAGTTTCATTCTGAGTTAATGAATGAAGATATTAGCGTAGCGTATTGAGAATAATACTTTTAAAAAGGTCTGATCTGAGATTTAAAAAGCATCAAAAGTTGCTGGGGTGTTTACAGTTTTGTGTTTCGCAACAGTGTCTGTCCTGACAGTATTATATTCGGTCTTTCATAAAGCGCTTCCTATCTTTAAGTGTGTGAGATATCGAAATTTTCCTTCCGTTTGAAAGACTTATTGATGCATTTATGTGTGGAAAATAAAATCGTTCAAATGTCCGCAACCACTTCTCTGGGTGGAGCGCATCAGAAACGCCCAATTTGTGGTTGTATGCTAGTATACTGCGGAACGGTCGTGTTTAATCCGCTTCGTGGAAATCAAGATATATGGTGGTTTATACGAATAAAAAATTGGTGAAAAATTTGTAGTGCACAGCAGGAAGAGTAGTACACATGTGAGTGAAAAAAAAAAGAGGAATATTTCATGAAAATAGTGAATACGAACAAAAACAGTAGCACAGCAGGAAGAGTAGTACACATGTGAGTGAAAAAAACTGAGGAATATTCCATGCAAATAGTGAATACGAACAAAAACAGTAGCATATCTCAATTGAAAACCTTATCACGATATCAAAGCATTGTCGAAAATACTGTGGACTGTGATAAAAACTCTCTGAAAACCACGTCAGAAATAAAGGATCGAACCAAATGATTAGTACAATTGCTATATGCCTAAATAAGTTTACAATATAGAACGTCATGGCTGGAAATGATGGATTGTTTGAGGAACTACGAAAATTGATAATCCAGGAAAACAAGAAACAAACTGAAGAAATAACCCTTCAAATTACCAGAGAAGTCACTGAAAAAACGGCGGAACTCAAAAATCTTTTATTGATAGAATCTGGAAAAGTAAAACAACTAGAGATTCAAGTTGATGAACTGAAACAAAAAAACAGAAATCTAGAACGGGTAATAAAGAAAAATAACATAATAATTTTTAATACACAATATAATCAGGAAGATTTACTGGAATTCACAAAAAATATTTTTCAAACTCATCTGCAGCTAACTGTCACAAATAGTGATATAGACAATATCTACCTGATACCACAGGATAAAAATAAGGAGACATCGAAAGCTGTAGTAGTAAGATTTGTTTCCTACCTAACGAAAAAACAAGTACTGAAAAAGTGTTATCTTCTCAAAAATACATCGATAGTGATAGCGGAAGATCTAGGACTAGAAGATAGACACGAAAGAAAACTGCTTGTAAAACGTGCGAGAGAAGAGAAGGAGAATAATCAAAAAGCACATATAAAGGGTGGGAAACTATTTATCAACAGTGTAGGCTACACCTTCAAGGAGTTGTTAGCTGAAGAAAACAAGAGGAAACAAGATATTATTGTCACAGGAAAAAGAAAAGCAGATCCCCATGACATATTAGAGAACGAAAGGAACAAGAAGAATCAAGAACCATCCCGACAAACAAGAGCACGGACAAACCCCACGAAGCAATAAGACTCATGAGTTCGTAATAACCTGGGTAAAATTACAAATTATAACTTACAAATACATTCATATATTTTTGTTACTTTTAATGCATGTACAATTGTTAGATCTTAAATTAACACAATGGACCCATATATAAGGGATTTTAATATAACTAAATTGGATACATTTTTGTTGAGTAGTGTTGCAGAGGTGAAAGATGTTCTAGAAATTAACAAACGATCTGAAAACTTCAAAATAATACATAACAATATTCGTAGCATGCCAAATAATTTCGATGAATATTTAATTCTACTTGATAAAATAGATTTGTCATTTGACTGTATAGTTTTTACCGAAACCCGTAAAATTGCCGATATAACAATTTTCAATATTCCAGGTTACAAAACACTGTATAATTTTGGGGAGTTGAATCAAAACGATGGCGTCGTAATGTTTGTAAAGTCAGAAATGTATGACTCACACACGACCATCGAACTAAATAAAAGCTTTCTTCTGAAAGTCAAAATGAATGTGCATAACAGCGTTTTTATAATCAATGCTCTTTATAGATCACCAGCTACAGAAATTGAAACTTTTGTTGATGAGTTGGATACTATTTTGAAACGTTATAACGAAAATTTTGATTATAACTTAATAATAGGGGACATGAATATTGATATATTAGTGAATTCTCGTGAAACACAACACTATTTGGATACCATGAGTGAATATGGATATATATCCGCGATTAATACACCTACGAGGGTACAAAAAAACTCTAACACATGTTTGGACCACATTTTTATCAAGACAAAAAATCATGACTATGACACAATCCTACCAATTACTTTGGAATCATGCGTTACAGACCATTTCACAACCTTAGCACAAATTGTCATACCTCACGAGAATAATGTTCAAAATGATATCAAGTTCTATAGGAAAGTAGATGAAAAAAAGTTTAGGGCTAAAATGGAGAGTGCTGAATGGAGTGGCATTTTACATTGCAACAATCTTGATCGTGGAGTGAACGAGTTCATTGATATTATAAAAACTTATTTAAAAGAATGTACGCGGTACATCAAACTGAATAACAAACAAAGAAAGCGAAAGAAATGGATAACTGGATATTTGATTAATTCCGTGAACAAAAAAAATAGCATGTATCGAAAACTTAGAATAAATCCAAATGATACCGTTTTACGTGAAGAATATCAGGCTTATAAGAAAATATTAGATAGGCTTATTAGGAAAACAAAAAATGATTATTATAGGAATCGTATTGAAAATGAAGGTAATGATTCAAAAAAAATGTGGCAAACTGTTAATGAAATATTAACCAACCAAGATCCTACACCTATCAACTTGATAAAATCAAAAAATGACGAACTCATTAGGGACCCGGTTGAAATAGCAAATACTTTCAACAATTATTTCATTTCTGTAGGTGGAGATTTGGCGCGAAATATAAATATAAATCCAGACTATTCCGAAAGAAAGAGTATATGTCACCACTCCATATTTCTGCAACCTACAACTGAAAACGAGGTAAAATATATTATATCACAACTCAAAAATAAAAGGTCTCCAGGCTGTGATGATATCAAAGCAGAATATTTGAAACTGGTATCTGATTATATATCGGAACCATTGACACATCTAGTGAATATGTCATTACAGCAGGGATGTTTTCCCTCAGCTCTCAAAATGGCTGTTATAACGCCTATATATAAAAGTGGACAAAAAACCGATGTAGCTAACTATAGACCAATCTCACTCATTACTAGTCTTGCTAAAGTTTTCGAGAAGGTTATTCAGAAGAGATTGAATATATTTCTTGAAAAACACCAGCTGTTGTCAGAATCACAACACGGATTTAGAGATAATATGTCCACCCAAGACCCAATAAAAAAACTAACTCAGCAAATATATTCATGTTTGGATGAATCGAAACCTTCTATTGCTGTTTTCATAGACCTCAGGAAAGCTTTCGACACCGTCGACCACTCTACCTTACTGAAGCTTCTAGACGATGTTGGAATTAGAGGTATAGCGAATAACCTTTTCAAAAGTTATCTTTATAACAGAGAGCAAAGGGTAAAAGTGGGAAATCATATAAGTGGAAAGGAAATTATTACATGTGGTGTGCCTCAGGGGACGGTGTTAGGACCAATCTTATTCAATATTTACTTGAATAATCTGTTTTTACAAGACATCAACTCTAACATTCTGAGCTTTGCTGATGATACTGTGTTGTTTTGCGAAGACGAAAACTGGTTTAATTTGAAACAGAAATTAGAGCATGACCTTCATCAAATCAAATTGTGGTTCGACCACAGGCTTTTATCTATTAACTTTGAGAAAACATATTACTTACCTTTCAGTAGTTATGACAACTCTCTACCAGAATATGACATCAAAATCTCCAATACGGAAGTCATCAAACCCTCAAAGAAAATAAAATATCTTGGAATAATTATAGACAGCAATCTCAGATGGGACCAGCACATAGACCACTTAGTTAAAAAATTACGCTGCATACTTTACAAATTTAAACGGATAGCAAACATTCTTAGTCAAAAACAAAAAATCATGTTATATAAGAGTTTAGTGGAGCCTCATTTACGATATGGTATAATTGGTTGGGGTGGAGTATCGAAAACTCATCTACATTCTCTTGAGGTTATGCAGAAGAGATTCATCAGATGTATTCTACGGAAAGGATACGACTACCCTAGCGATCTTCTTTATTCAGAATCTGGAATATTCGATCCCAGACAGCTGTTTTTTATAAATATTACTGTTGCGCAGCACAAAAACAAAAAAGAATTAACTACTTATTCCCATAAATATGCTACACGTCGGAATCGTAGTATCGTCATACCATTAATGCTCAAAACAGTTGGGCAGAAATCCTACCGGTATTTAGGACCAAAACTCTACAGTTCTCTTCCTGAAAATTTAAGAAGCGAATCAAATGTCAAAAAATTTATGACAATGATCAAATTATTTGTTAAGGATATACCACGAGCAGAGATACATAGACAAATATATAGTTAAATACTTATTTTCACGATTGTAGATATATAGTGTGTAATAAAAATTGTTTTTAGTCTGGAATCATTACGACTGAAATCACCTTGTTCTATAATGCTACTTATTTTACATTGGTTTACCTCTATCATGAATCCCTATTTATTGATTGTTTTCATTTATTTATATTCTATTGAAATGTGTCCAATTTTAACTTAATATTGATTATTTTATTTAATTTATATTCTGTCACAAGTATATATTTATCCATATATTTTATCCATACACAGTAGTCATTCAATACATTGTTTTATTCTATTCAAATGTGTCCAGTTTAAACTTAAACTTATA
>WOGJ01033944.1:0-16991 GCA_015342185.1 Leptinotarsa juncta | reverse complement strand
GATTTACTTTCTTCCTTTTTTTTGGAAGATTCCCTCATCCTTCTTTTTTGTATCAAAATGGAGTAGTAGATAGCCAAAAACTTTCTTTCCCAAAAATTAATCACTCCTAAAAAATATAACCCCTTCAATTCAAGTTTCATCTTATGTAGGCATTTTCTAACTGATATAATAAAATGTCTTATTGTAATGATATAATAAAACTTTCAACACCGCAATTTCGTACCATATAGACATATACATACTAATACAATAAAAGTTTTATTCTAATAATACTATTCTAATAATACAATAAAACTTTTATTACTGCAGTTTCATCCGATATGGACATTTTCAAACTTATACAATAAACTCTGCTTCTTTTAATAAATTGATGGATGTAGCCGTTACTACGTGGTAGGAAATCATAATGAAGAGAAAAATGAAAATTTCTATGTTTTTTACCAATTTTATTTACAACTAACGTTACTGCGGTTTCGTCCTATACGTACATTATTAAACTTATACAAACTTATACAAGAGTTTATTGTATAAGTTGGAAAATGTCCGTATAGGACGAAACTGCAGTTACGATAGTGACAAATAAAAGTGGTATAAAACAATTTTCATTTCCCTTTTCATAAAAGAATGTATTTTAAATTTTCATTTTTCCTTTGTTGGAAAATGGCCAACGGCCAACATGGTTACCTTCCCGAAGGTGAACTAACCTTCAACCAAGACTTCAATCACCTCAGATCACTCAGAATTCTTCCTACTCTGTCCAAAGTTCTAGAAAAAATTATGGAAATACAAATACGAATCTATTGAACAGTCTAAAATTCTACCTCAAAAGCAATCGGGGTTCACACCTGGTTACAGTTGTGTGAGTGCGCTTGCTAATATAACGGATGACATTATCAAAAGTATTAATGAAAATGAAGCAACTGTACTCATCCTACCGAACTTTTCAAAAGCATTTAATTTGATAAACCAAGGAATACTCCTATCTACACTTCACTACTTGAAGTTTAACCAAAATGATTGCAAACCTCATTTCTTCATAAAAATCAAATAGACTTCAACGTGTTACTCTGAATGATAAAACTTTTAATTTTGCTCATGTATCATGCAGTTTTCCACAGGGTAGCATTTTAGGTCCACTTCTTTCACTTCATTTACTGCAACATTTCATTTCATGAGGCTCTGCAGCACTGTAACAATCACATGTATGCTGATGACACGCAGATATATAAAACCTTTGAACCCGAGAAACCAGAGAAATAAATATCGACTTACAATATTTAAAAGACATACGTGATATACATATATTCAAAATAATTACTCAAAAGTCATGTGCTTTTTGTCCTGTAATGACAAAGTCAGTAATGATATATCTTATAATCTCATACTGAGGATGGGAAATGACACAATACCTTTTAGTGAGAGTGCAAAGAACTTTGATTTGATACTAGATCAAAAATTGAGATTAAAAGAACATGTTAATATTATATTGAAAAGAAGTTACACTAGTTTGAAGATGATTTTACCCACATAGACATTATTTAGGCCTAGATGTAAAAAAATTCTGTGTGATTCATTAGTGCTTTCCTGATTCAACTTTTGTGTTTAAGACTTATTTTTGGTATAAAAAACTGGCAGAGAATTTCCCATAAAATTAAAGAAATTGAATGGCTCAATATATCCAACAGGCGTAAATTACATATACTCTGCTACTTCTACAAACTTTTGAAATTAAAGTAACCCAACTATCTCCATAATAAATTCATATAAAGAAAAGACATACATAACAGAAATATTTGACAAACTTTTTTTATCACCATTCCTCGAGATATAAAAGAAATTTTCAAACTTAGTTTTTCATATAATATTGCTAGTTACATGAATACGTACAAGATAAACAACTACAGTAGGTCGGGTTTCTCTTTGAAAAATCCATGATTATATGTTTGCGTGAACTACAAAAATGAAAAATTATTGAAAATATTTTCCAACTCAGAGCAGAAAAAAAATTCTCACAGGTTCGTCATGATCGAAATGAATCACGGTCCTCACCAGTGAAAATAAATTATAAAAAAGGTTCCTATGTTCTCTCTCTCTCTTTTATCTATTTTTTGCTTTTATCTTGTCTTCTCATTCACTGCTACTAGTCAGTAAGTATATTTTAGTTTTAAGTTCAGTTTGTAGTAAGGGTCTGAGTGAAAGAAAAGTTTTTTTTCTTCCTGGTGTTGAAAGAAAACTGAACTGTTAATTTTTGTTTACTAAGCTTTTATTCTGATTGAAACTTAATATTGTTTGTGGATTTGTGGTAAATAATAATTGTATTATTATTATTATTATTACATTTTGTTCAAAAATGCCTTCCCTCAACTTTTTTCAAATATAAACTCTTTTTCTATAAACACTTGGTATATTTTTAATGGTTGAGGTCTATATTTCGATTATTGTAAGATTTATACTTAGGAATGAAATACGGACCTCATTTCAAAAACACACATATGTCATCATAGAAAGAGTTGATAGAACAGTATGAGTAAAAATATCATTTAATCTAAAACAACAACAAAGATTATCATCAAACAAAAGACATTGATTAAGTACCTACTTGTCAAATTTATAACACAAACTATTTGGTGTTGAATCATTCAATTGTGAGTGATATCAGAAAAATATAATAGTATTTACTTACGAGGAAATGGTAGATATAATTTCTCTCTACTTCAAATCACACTTTACAAAAATATTCTGGTCACTGGTAATAGCGTAGACTACCAAACCGTATGTATTTCAGAAAATTTAAAAGATTTTGGTACATTCCATGAGTTGCATATACGACTAAATTATGAAAAGATATTACCGTTTATGGAAATGCTACCTATCAAATAACTTCAATTTCTGGGAAAGGCAGGCTGGCTTTGTATTTGTCTATTTCCATATAAAAAATATGAAAAAGTGTTACTGTTTGAATTCCTCGACTGATTTATATTGGCGTTGATTTGTATTAATTGCTAAGATAAAATAATAAATAAAGTTTTGTTCTTGACTTTCTGAAAAGTGAGATTAATAATTAACAAATGGTCTTTCGCTGCCAACAGAACTAATCTGCATTTATATGCCCGAAAAACTTTTGTTACGACTTTGTCAAAGGCTCAGGAAAAAGTCTGAAAGTCAGAAACTAGCCTCTCAAGTTAAGTCTTGTCCGGTGCTATTGAAATCTCTTAGTTACTTAACTGAAAGAAGTGAAACCAGACTGCCGAAGAGGAGTATTAGCGAAACTTTGAAAATGTATAACCGGTACCTTCGAATTCTCAAAGTTCCAGACGTAGCAGAAGTCAGAATATGTCAAAAACAAAGAACAGTAAATCAAGTTCAGCAAGCGAAACTTCAATTTGCCCTTGAAAAAAAAAAGATCGAACAAGAGCTGCTTCAGAGGAAAGAAGGAATACTTGATATTGAGTTAGCGTTGAAATTATCACGACTGGCAGATGATGAGATGAGTTCAAAGAAAAGTGAGTTCAGTGAGAGGGTGAGTAGACCTGATATAAATAAATCGGTTAAAGGAGAACATCCATGGCAGAAAATACCGGATAACGGATCATCTTCAAGTATGAAAATGGAAAATAAGGTATATAATCATTATTTCAAATCAACTTGTATTGAAAGTGATCTTCAAATACCTGATTCACAATTCAAAACAGTTTTAGCGCAACAGTCAATGCCAAAAGAATTGCCAATATTTGGTGGCAGTGCTATGGAATGGCCAAATTTCATTTACCAGTATCGCAATTCTTCTAAAGTGTGTTTTTTTCTTAGGAAGAAAATCACTGTAGATTACAGAAGTGTCTAAAAAGCAATCCGCTGAAAATGGTCTACTAATTATGCCTAAGAATATTGACAAAGTGTTAAACATTATGGAAAGTAGATTTGGACAACCTCAACAAATAATTTTTATGGTACTCGAAAAGGTAAAATGTTTTCCTATCGTGAAAGAGGAAAGACTCGACTTACTGATACAATTTTTCGATGACGTAAAAAACCTTGTTGGAACTATTGACTTCCTTAATGGAAATAATCACCTTCAGAATCCTATTCTTCTACAAGAATTAATGAATAAACTTCCTAATTCATACAAAATGATGTGGATTGAACATATTTTGAAAGAAAATTCGTATGAATTTAAATTGGTTGAATCCTATCACTGGCTCAATCAAAAATCAATGGCAGGAAACGTCTTTTGACAGAAACCCATATACAGGGCGTAGTTCAGCTAGAAAAAATACTATTTGAACTACAGTGGATAAAAAGAAGCGTATATGTTGTAAAAAAGATTTACATCGTTTGAGCTTGTGTTGTACATTCAAATCCTTCTCAGTTAAAGAAAGATGGAATGTTGTTCCTTCGAAAAAAATGTGTTTTTCTTGTCTTGTGCGTTTTCATAATGTGTATGCCTATAAGAAGAATATTTGCAATGTTAAGAACTGCAAAAAATATCATCATCATCTTTTGCACCCATTAGATGATAAAAATGATATTACAAATTTGGAATCCACCTCGATTCCCAGTGAAAATATCAATGATATTGAAGTCAATTGTCACAAAAAACATCATAATTCCAAAATCATATTCGTCATCGTGTAAAAGCATTATTAGACAGAGTTAACTATTTGCTTGTCAACTTTGTTGATATATTTCTATCAAACATGAATTCATAATGCCAACTCAGTTGAGTTTTCACTGGTCTCCCTGTACTATATCGTTGTACACCCGCACATCGAACTATTGATGTTACATCAAATTTAGCAACATAGTCCAGTCAAAAGAGTCCAATTATTAATGGTTCTGAATAGACACGCACCTTCTCCACATATCTATTGAAATGAGATCAAGAGGCAAAATCTTCTATCATTGCATAATTTTATAATATGATATGAATTTTTCATTATATACTCGTATCTTGAAACTCTCAACTACATATTTTATAACTGAAATTAAGATTACAGTATCCATCGCATTAAATATCTTGCATGTTAAATATTTTTAACAGCAGTTTTGGCTGTGAAGTGCATTGACATTGAACTAAAAGAAACATTCATTTAATGGGGATATGAAGCGTAATTTTTCAAATACGAAAGTTTATGTATATCTTATTTAATCTTGAATGGAAGATGAATATATGGTTCTGGCAAGTTAAAATCCAAAATTTGAAAATAATCTTTTGAAATAGAACTAACTATTTCAATATTATTTTAATCTCGATATTTCGAATTTGACGTCAAAATGTTGAGATTGATGTTGAAATTTCGATTTTGAAATGTTTTAATATTTTATTCAAAATATTAACATATTTTTTTAAGACGATACACAAGCACTTTGGGAATAGACTGAACGCGACCAATCTTCCAACGAGAAGTAAAAACCTCTTCCTTGTAAAACAAATTGAAAAGTCTGCAAGCACTGGTGCGAGATCATTGGCTTGTGTTAGTGGTGAAACTATGGATTTTGTAAAGTTTTGATTAACAGCTTCAGCTACCGACCAGAAGTATGCAGACTTGTTGGGATTGGCAAGAAGTTTATCCATAATTCTCTGATCGTGAAGTTCTTTGCTTTCATTCATTCTAAGTTTGCAACCTTTGCGAGTATTAACAAACGTAGTCAAAGTATTTACAAACCTAGCCAAGGGAAATTTCGGAAATGGTATCTTGAAGATATTCCCACTCAATAGATCTGAAATGCCAAACTTTGCGCAGCTTAGATTATTTCCAACATTTATCGGTAGTTCACTAAACACTGAAATGAGTTTGTCGCCAGAAGCTCCCAATAGAGACCTTACGGTGACTGTGGGAATTTCTAAATGGGTTGTTAGGTATAGATCCAGAAGACTGACATATTCTTCTTTACGGCTAGGAATCATATTTGGCTCATTTATAATCTCAGTATCTCCGCTGATTATCGCAAAAGTCTCAACTTCGTCGTTGATATTTGAAAATTTGAGTCACTCGATATTGTGGACATTGAATTTAAACGAATATGGAAATTTCGGAACTGAGATGATTGATTTTCAGAAATTCAATGGTGTTTGCAAGTGAAAAGTATAGTGCCTTATATTGTGTATTCCAAAGTTACGTATGAATAGGGGGTGAAAATCATAGCCGGGATGTTGGTAATTAACGGGGTTTGTTGAAGTACTGGCTTTGGTTCCTGTGAGTGCGAGAATATGAGGACTATTCATTTGCAGATGTTGGTGTAGTAAGTATATATTTGAGTTGAGTCCCCTGATGTTGCAGTAATCAATTTTGAAGTTGCTAGTGGACCTCTTGGCAACTGCAGTTGCAGTTTTGGAAGGACCCTGTTGACTGTCAAAAATAGTGGTTTTCAAATAACTTCTGCAGGATGATGCCCTCGAATCAGCCCCCACCCGAAGATCATGCAATTTTTTTTTAAATTTACCACCTTTGAAACCGGAACGAAACAGTAACGAAAAGTTAGCCCGAAAGCAACTTCACGCTGCCTAAGCCGTTGCAATGGTATCTTACTGATGATGCCGGGAGGGACCAGCATCAGTTATGCTGATTTGAGAAAATATTATGTATGAGCTGGTCATGCATAAGCTGGAATGATTCTTCAACCGTGTTAGAAATCACACGTTAAAAGGTAACACCTCGTTAGTCCTTAGCAAGCACAAGTTTCTCAACTTCTGAGAGTTGTCCTTCGTATGGGGGCGACAGCTGATTAACGGAAAAACAGATTTTAAACAGGTTTTAAACAGAAACAGAATAATTATGGTTTGTTATCATCAGATAAATCCAATGAATCGTGGTTGAGATTAAAGGTTCTACAATTTTCCCAACTAAATGGTCTAATTTCCACAAGTTGATCTCTGGTTTTATGACATTTTTGAGGAATAGAAATATTTCTAGGACTCCTTGAACCAAATTTTGACATCTTTTATTTTAAATGTCGTGTTTCTTCTTGCAACGAAACCCTTCACTTGAGCCCAAACGAGTTCAATATAATTGAGTTCGCCGTGATAAGTGGGCAGACGCAAAATAATATTTCGATTCTGTTTCATATTTTCGACTGCATATTTCGTGAAACGAACTTTATATGAACATACTACAGGCGGTAGTCAATTACATCTGTTTTCCTACATGCATTAGATGGTATTTTTTCAACTCTTCTGGAAAGATAACATGCATGATTCATGAGGTCTAACAATTGTTTAAAATATTATTCAAATACATCGCCGATAATGTTTTCATGATAATCGCCAGAATGCT
This sequence comes from Leptinotarsa juncta, assembly GCA_015342185.1. Classification (NCBI taxonomy): domain Eukaryota; kingdom Metazoa; phylum Arthropoda; class Insecta; order Coleoptera; family Chrysomelidae; genus Leptinotarsa; species Leptinotarsa juncta. Next base: position 9,720 of record WOGJ01033944.1, on the reverse strand, counting down.
TCGACTCAAACATTGGAGACATACTTTGGTCTCAAGGCTCCCATTGTTTTGTTGAGGGTGGGTATTTTCTAGAGAGAAAACTGAAGTAGCCACTTAACACACTAAGTATAATTTAGTTATAACAACAGTGCCTAAGGCGCAAGGGCGAATCATGATGTAATTCTCTTTTCCAGCGAAAATTGAAAATATTTGAGGTAGGCCTGATTTAATCAGGTAAGCTGTGCAAGATACATCGAATTACATCAAAAAATGCTTTCCATAGAAGGGATTGAAAATTTCAATTGGATTTCAAAAGTAAAAACAATTTTGGGCGTTTAATTAAAAAATTATTAGTTCAGGTATTCCATATTTTTGTTACTTGCTGTATACAAATCTTTCGAGATTTATTATATCAAATCATACAATAACATTGAATGTTCAAAATAAATGATTTCTAAATTTTTCACTTTTCAACCGGGTCATTACTACAAATATAAATTTATTTTTACTATTATATATACTATATATATATATATCAGATACAGATGCTGTATATAATATATATGTATATCATATATATACCATATATATTTTAGAAGAAGCTATTGTATAGGGAAATATGTGTTGAGTTTTTGTGAAACTGTTTGGTGAAAATTTCACAATATAGTGTTTCTTGAATACCTCCATTTGAATGGTAATCAAGAAAAAATTATTACTTAAAAAAAATTCATGATATCAGAAAAAAATCATAACAAAAAATTATGTAATTCCTGGAATTGTGATGCACTGTTTGAAACCTTTGGTGTAGTAAATAATATTACTGGAGTTTTTTCCAACATCAAACCGTTATCTTAACATCTCGATACGTGTTTCGATCACCAAGTGATCATCTTCAGAAGGAAGATCAAACTATTTGATCTTGGGAAAAAACTCCAGTAATATTAATTCCTGGAATGTTTCTACTGCATAAAACACTTTGATTTTTCATTGTTTAATATTGAGGTAACTTATTCAAGTGATTTATAACCTTTTTAAACAAATTTCATCGTGTGGCGCTATATCTTCGAAAAATCTTGAAAATAAAAGTATAATGGGAGGTACTCTCTCTGGAAGTTACACCGTAATATCGGTAAGTTTTCGAAAAACTTTTCTATCAAATTACAAATGATCCTGTTCTGTTTTATTGACGTAATAATAACAGGTTATACAAATATTAAGTTAACAAGTCAGTGATCCTAATAATTTATTTTTTTAAAAAAAGGTTGATTGGGTAACAGGATAAATTTTTCTGGAAAAAAACAATTGTTTTCTTGCTGACGTTTCAAATTCAATTAAAAAGAATTTTATCAAATTCGAAACTTCGGCAAAAACAATTGTTTTCTAAAAAAAATTGATCCTATACCCAATCAACCTTTCCTTAGATACACATATTGTCCACACAAAATACCATTTTCACGAGTAACACGAAATGATTTAACTGGACTAGGAACCATATGACTAATTCTTGAACGTTAAGCGTGAGAAACTTCTCAAAAGAGCCTCCTGGCCACACATAATTACATGTTGCAGTACACGTGGTAAAAACATCTATAAAACATTCATAAGTCTACGTAACTCTACCTCTCCTATTAACGTTTGCCTTCGAGTGAAACTCTCTCCGTGATCAAAGAATAAACTGAAGACCATCAGAAGAAAGCTCTGGCTAATATAGGTAATGATTTGCTGATACTGACTGAGTTACAAGATCATGAATAATTCAGTGGAACCAGGAAGCCTTGGAGTACTCCATGCTTATCTGAATGAATGTTCGTTCCCAACAGATTCCCTAAAGTGGTCATGAACTGCGGCAGGAGTGCAAATTACGTGAACAAGTTTTTCACTATGAAGAACAAGAAAGTAGAATATTGCTATTGACAAGACTGACCCACAACACAAGTTAATGAGAACCAAAATATATATATACACACTCAAGTCTATTCGTCCCTCCACCCTGCAACCCGCAAGGGTTTATTGTGGCTCATATCTATTCACACCAGACCAAATAAACCCAGCTACAACTACGAAGCCAATTAGTTTATATGATGAGTGATCTTTCGGGTCATATGGTTCGTGTGCGGCTCTGCCAAACTCTGAAAACCTGATTCGGTTCCCAGCGGGGCAGGCACAAAGTATGTGCTCTGCTGTTTCATCGCATCTCAGACAAACGCGACACACACTGTTTTCCGAGATTGCGAGTCTCTGCATATGATGATTCAGACGACAGTGACGACATCGTCGTTCATTCATCCTGCAGTCCAATAACTGTTAGGTATTAACCTTCGAAGGGTGAATGAACGCCTTGGAGTGAGCCAATCCTGGAAGATTATGTCAGGTGTTCAATGTTCGTTTGGCAAAGCTTAAAGCAATGCCAATGACAGGTTCTGGACCAATAGAATTGCTGGCAGCACCCTCTTTTGCAAGGGAGTTAGTATAGTCAGGAATCCAGACCAGAGACAACACATATGTAGACTATGCGACGTCTCTGAGGATGGAACCCAGGTTTCAAAGGAACTACTCAAACTTTCGAGTGGTCATATGGGACTTCAACGAGTTGATGGTGTCGAGTAGAAACGTGTAAACAAAAAACTAATCTATTCGACATCTGTGATTTTTCATAAATCTGTTTAAGAGAAGTTCAGTGAAGCAAAACAAAAGTATATAATAATTAATCTCGTATGTCAAGTTGGCGAGAATTCGGTCAAAATGTTGAAGAAAGTTATTTGCTACATTGCCTACGTTTCTGAACTTTATTGTTTCATCTTCAGGACTCTGAAGAAACCAGGCGTACATATCAAAATGGGATTCTAGAATGTAGTTATGTTTTTAACAAAACAAGACGTATATATTAAAATGGGATTCTAGAATGTAATTTTGTTATAAACATTTTAATATGTTCGTATTGTTCTCATACTTCAGAATCCTGAAGAGGAAAAATACAGTTATGAAACGTCGTCAATTTATCAATTAACATCCTTCAATATTTTGACCGAATTCCCGCCAACTTGACAATCGAAATCATATTAAACAATCATATTTAACGGTCGCCATTCTATTCAACTATTGATTAATATGTTATGCAACTGCTCTTCTCTCTCTCTAATATTCGCTTTTGCCCATGTCTACTCGTGGGAGTACAGAAGTCTTGCTGTTGCAATACTGCACTCCATTTTTAATGCTTCTTAATATATTTTCAAGGAATGTCTTACAACGGCAAACATATACAATACATATAAAAAAGTCATCTTCTTCATAACATTTTAATTTTTGCGATTATACACCCACGTGGACATCTGGTCCACCCCGGCCTCCAACCGGCGTGAATAGGAGCAGGTGTTATATATTTATTCCACTTTAGCACTCCCACTTGGACATCCGGTCCACCCCGGCCTCCAACCGGCGTGAATGAGAGCACTACTATTTTAAAACCCCTAAACAGTTATTATTAAAACTATTATTAATTTACTGTTAATGTTGGCACGTTATATAACGGCGGACATTCACAACACGAATTGAATTCTGTCTCCAACAATGGCGTCCACGTAGTAACTTCTTTGTGAATGGTCGTTATTAGCACGTCCGTTCACAACCATATCGGAAACGGAACTGAACAACAGCCTCTTTTACACGGTCATCTTACTATAACCTGCACACATTTCTGGATACTAGGAACAATTTCTTGGGTAGTTATTATTATTATTATTATTATTATTATTACATATAAATAAAGGCTGAGGACAAAGTTCTATGTGAGCCTAAAAACGAAGGATATCAACAATTCAAAACAATGCATGCAAAAAGAAAAGAAAAATAATTAACATCGTTGGGTAAGTTATTCCATGTTTCGAAAATACGATTCACCAAAAAATATTGTCACTGCCTCGTTGCGAATTTTTCCATTTTTGATTTGAGTGCGTGACCACGTAACCACGAATCATTATTGAAAACAAAAAGTTCTTTCTGATTAGCATAGTTATACTTAGCTATACGGAAAGATATGATGAGGTCGCCACGGAGTCGACGTTGGTCGAAAGCTAGCAGTTGTCCCATCCTCAGTCTTACGGGATAGGTACGACGCACTTCACCAAAAGTCTTACGTGTGGCTCGATGCTGTACATTTTCCAAAAAGTCCCTATCGCGCACCAGGATAGCATAGAATGATTATATATCCACTTTAAAACAGCAGAGAAGCAGATACTTCTATAATATAAAAAAATATAATAGTAGCAAATGTGAGCATAGCAAAATAGAGGGGCTTTCAACAGGGGCTCCCGAACTTTGACAATTGATATCGGCCATGTTGTTGAAGCTACATCTGTCAAATTAGTTGTCATTGATTCAGTCTGTTTTACCAAATCACCAGAGACGTATATAGACTTCAACAACACGTGCTAGTGATGAAATTGTTTTATCGAAATGAGTGTTTTGTTCGGGCAACGCAACCCGTGCTTCGCTCATTGTGTAGTCTCCATAATCGTCCTATGAAGAGAACTATTCGCAATGTGATGGATATATTTGAGTCCACTGGTTCAGTAAATATTCGACCAACACCCATACGTCGACAAAACGCAAGAAATGCCGAAAACATTACCGCTCTCTGTGAGAGTGTGCGGGAGAATCCGCGGCAGATGATTTCATGCCACTCACAACAACTCGGCCTTTCGAAGACCACATCTTGGCAAATTCTGCATTGTGACTTGGGCCAGCACCCATACAAAATTCAACTAATCAAGGAATTGAAAGTGACCGGTCATAGACAACGACGTATGTTTGCTGAATGGGCTCTGGAGCAGTAGGCAACTGATCTTAATTTTCATCGAAAAATCATCTTCAGCGATGAGGATCATTTCTGGATGAATGGCTACGTAAACAAACAGAAATGCTGAATTTGGGACGATATCAATCCACATGAGATCCAAGGGCGTCCAATGCGTTCCGGAAAAGCCACTGTTTGGTGTGGATTTTGGGCTGACGGTATCATCGGTTCATATTTCTTCAAGAACGACGTTGACCAGGTCATCATTATCCACAGCGAGCACTATAGGTGGAACTGGCGTGAATTGGATGAAATGAATTGGCCTGATTGGATGATCTACACACCAACGATATGTGGTTTCAACAGAATGGCGCTACGTGCCACACAGCTTTGCCATATTGGATATTCTCTACGACCGATTTGAGGTCATGCTCATCTCACGTGGAGGTAATGTGACCTGGCCACCGAGAATGTACGATTTGAGCCCACTAGACTTTTTTCTTGTGGGCTTTTCTTAAGTCGTAGGTATATGCGAATAGACCACAAACCACAGCGGTTCTCAAAGCCAGCATAACCAATGCCATCGGGCAAATTCAGCCTGAGTTATGCGCCAGTCATGAAAAACTGGACGTTTCGTGTGTGCTTCACCGAGAGAAGTGGTGGCGAACATTTGAACGGTGTTATATTCCATACATAATGGCATCAATAGGTCTTTCAAACGATCAAAAACTTTCAGTGATATCTCACATACACTTTGTTTTATTTAAATTAAAATATAGGAACCGCTTAATAAAAGACCCTATAGAAAGCATGTCCTGAAAATGTTGCTAGTTGATATCTTTCTTCTGTCAAAATTTTCTTTTATTGGGATTTGTACTTATGTTATTATACTATTGTTGCCAACCATTCACTGGTCTATTAGGGAATGGCCGCAAAGAACCAGTGGGTTTTCCTATGAGGAATGGCATGATTGTGAACTTTTCTGATTGATTCGGCCGTTACTTGATGAAGATCCATAATAATTTCATAAACTACTCCTTACGATTTGATCTTCACAAACTTTATTTGAGCAATATATCAGGACATGTCTCTCTAACACAGTAGCTTCTTCATCAGTGATTTGAATACAAGTTGTTTCTTACGCTAAAATTTGTATTCCACAGGTAACTACAATTAGGACAAACTCCATCAAATTATCCAAACCTCTAACAATTTTTATAGACCTGAGGTACCTATTCAATTATGATTACCTGATGCATATTACCTAATACTTCCTCGGTTTTTTGAGAAAACAAATTCAATAATGGTGATCTATTCAAATACGGTTGGTCATTTATTAGAATGTTTGAATTTTCAAGTTTATTATTTTCCATTGCTTCCAAATGATTCAGTTTCAAACTTTTATTTTCTATGTGCAAAATTTCGAACTCTTCGTTAAAGATATTATTTTCTTCTAAAAGATCATTTGAATATGTTGTTTTCTTATTTACATAGCTCATATGAAGTTTCTGGATTCGATTCCTAAATGTTCTTATACTTTGACCAATATATTAAAGTCTGGAAGGTGTCCTAACTTATATATTGGTCAAACTAGCAGAACATTTAGGAATCGAATCCAGTAAAATCATAAGCGTTATGTAAATAAGTTATCAGACATCAGTTTTCTTCAAGAAGATAAATGACTCCGAACTGGATATAATAATGTCAGGTCAGACAATTCCGCTTTCAGCTTCGATAAGTTTGTTTGGGGGTTAAAATTGACACCAAAATGTCTTGGCACAATCATGTCGCTGGAATTGCAAAGGTTGCTTCTCAAAAGCTTGAAACACTGTTACGAATCTGAAAACTGTACACACCTCAGCAACTCTTAATGCTTTATAAAACTCAGATCAGACCTTCTTTGGAGTATTGTTCTCACGTATGGAACTCTGACCCCAAACATACCTTGACGTTTCTGGATTCCATCGAGAAAAGAGCCATCCGCCTGATTGGAGAAGATAGCCTAGAATATCAAAGAAAGGTTGGAGATTTGTCTCTCTTCTATGGATATTTTTACGGGATGTGTTCAAGGGACTTGGTACATTTGATTTCACCAAGAGCGGTACATATCAGTACTACGCGACGGACTGTGGCTGCTCATTGTTTTGAGGTTCAACTCAGTACACCTCGAACTTCACTGTTTAAGAACTCTTTCATATCAAGAACTGCGTTTATGCGGAATAAACTTTCTGTGAACGTTTTTCCGAATGGATTTTATCTCCAGTGATTCAAATCCAATGTGAATCGCTACTTTCGCACAGGGACCGCTCTTAGAGTGACTTAAGGATTTTTCTGTAGTGCTTGTGTTTTGTCCTTAAAGAAAAAGTTCTTTGTAACTGTGAAGCAATTATTGCTGAAGATCATCATGATTTGAAAACTTCAACCCAATCAGCGTTTATAAGTGATATAGAAAATAATGAAATACTTAATTTGTATGAAGTAAAGACATATCGTTCTAAATATTATATTGAGTTGGTTTTCGTAATGGATTCAAACAGGAATTTCTTGCAGAGGTAATCAATGATGGAAAGGCAAAGTACGTTATTAATGCAGTTCATATGAGGGTCGAAAATATAAAAAGAATTGATTGATCCTCAGGCCTCATAATAGAAGTGTTATCTGGAAAAGGAAGCAGCCCTAAAAGAGAGAAGATTTTGAGTCCATCAAAGGTTATATCCGTCGAGAAAATTTAAGTAGAAATAGAAGAAGTGAAGAGCCAAACTAGAAGAAAAAGAGATTAAGAAAAGTAAAGATCAAAGTTGAGGAGGGGTTGTTAAGATACAACAATGTGGTTTCAATATCTCTTGAATTTTATTTGAGAAAATTGATTTTTAGCTCTCTATTTACTCATCTTTATATGAAGATGTAGAAGTAGGGAGGAAAAAAGTCTCTTTTCTAAAAAATATAAATAACTTGTCAAAAACTTTATGAACCAAATGTAATTGTTATTGAATTGATGCATGTAGCCGTTACTACGTGGAAGAAGACCATCATGAAAAATAAATAATGAAACTTCCTATGTTTTTTCACCATTTGTATTCGTAACTAACGTTACTGCAGTTTCGTTCTATAAGTACATTTTCAAACCAATACAATAATTCGTTTGAAAATGTCGTTATAGGACGAAACTGTAGTAACGTTAGTAAGAAATACAAGTTGGAAGAAAACATGGGAAGTTTTATTCCTCATTTTCCTTATTGTTATCATTGATTTTTCAATTGATGAAACTGTTCCTAATTGAATTAGCTTAGAGGAAAAGTAATGTTTCTAATAATGACATTTTCCCACTTTTTTGATAAGATGTTTCTCAATGACACAGATTAATAATATAACTTAGATGAAAATGTGTTAAAAGTTAATCAGTGTCTACCGTTTTTTTAAGACAACATAAAATATAAGGTGGTCATGCTGTGATGTCATATGCTTGTCATGCACTACTGTCATACTTTTGTCAAAAAATAATAAATAAATAAAAATGTAAAAATTTCAGTAAAACTCTCAGTCATTTTTCCTATAAGTAAAAGAAAGGAGTCACGCTCAAAGCCAGAATAAATCAATATTCAAAAATATGTGTCCAATATTCTGTCATAAATATTTTGCACGAGCGAAAAGGAGGGATCATTCATAATCTCCAAGTGTCTCTCGAAAATTGGTAGCTGGTTGATACTTGATGAAAATTCATATAAAAACTTGCAAATGAAATTTATTCTGATTTTCACTTTGAAACCGTGACACAGAGCAGGATTTTGCTCTAGGAAGCTATTGTATAGCGAAACACATGTGTTGGTAAAAATCAAAATAAATTTCATTAGTAAAATTTACCTAATTAGAACATTGTACTAAATATTTCTGTTTGAAAAAATGAATATTCAAGATTTAACCAAGAAAAATAATGCATCAAGAAGTATACGAAAATCATAGATGTTAATCAGTGAAAACATAGGGGTTCTAAAATAAATGTATTTTTACAAAGTTAGCTATAAAATACATTAATGTAGATTATTATACAAAATAAGTTTTGTTTCATTGAGAGGTTTCAAGGGATAAACTTGTAAAGTTTTCAGAAGACAAAAAAGTTAATAAACATTTTGTTTATAGGAAAGAAAGGTTTTGGCTTCCTACTTCTCCATCTTTATACAAAAAAATGTAGGAATCTTCCAAAGGAAGAAAGGAAGTAATCGATTTCAAAAAAGTAACTCTATTCAAGAAGAAAAAGCTCTCACAAAACAGCTACTTCCATATAAACATTGAATTACACCAAAGAAAAATGCTTTCGAAAAAAATACTTTATATGAACACTGAGTCATATAAAAAACACTTGCCTATTCAGTTTGTATCCTAAAAATTCGTTATATAATTGAATCAGATATTCACAGGATTGCTACAGTAAACAAAAGTGGTGAAATTTCACTTTCCTTTTTTTTTACTTCTACTATATTGAGAAATGCTACGAGATCTTAGGCATGTATGAAGACTTTTTGATTTAGGAATCATGCAATATTGAAACACGGAGAACAAGGAAGTATTTTTGAGAGAGATTGCACATAATTTGGCTATATCCACTACATCAGTTCAGATAATTTTGAAGAATAATGAATTGGAGCCTTACAAGTCAGAAAAGTTCATCATTTGAATTTGACAGACTTCAACAGAGAAAAAGAGTTTTTTGTAAATGTTACTGCAGAATAATGAAATTTACAAATAATGGTTCAACAGAAATATACATTCGGTAACTCACATAGAGTTACTAATTTTCAAGAGAGATATGGTTTAATGTATGGTTTGATGTTCTAAATAATGAAATTATTGCACTCAGTTTCTTTAGAACATCCATTATGTGCATTAGAAACTTGCATTTCTAACAACTTAACCATTGCCACACAGTCCCCTACGGCTCTGAGGAATGATTG